>VUQG01037105.1:0-11053 GCA_015106755.1 Etia nguti
TCCCTTTTAACAGGAAGAAACCTCCTATGCCTCTTAAACCTCCTATATCTTATCCCGGCTCAGTGTGTGTGTGTGTGTGTGTGTGTGTGTGTACATGTTTAGACATCTTTGTGAGGACAGAAAATTGACATACCACTATACTTGTGAGGACCAACAGTCACTTATGGGGAAAAAATGCCTGTCCCCATAAGTGAATGAGTTTAAAGGGATTTTTGAGGTTGAGATTTTAGTATCAGGGTTACAATTAGTTTATGGTTAGGTTTAGGCTAAAGGTTACTATTAGGCATTGATTTTTGATGGTTAGGGTTAAGGTAAGCGGCTAGGGAAAGCACAGATACATGAAGGTGGGTGTCCTCTGCATGGTCACGAACATGTATGATATGTCTTCTAATAATGCAGGCTAAGTGAAGCATGTACAATTTAAATAGAAGCACAGAACCTATGTGGAACTCCATAACCTTAGTATGTGTGAAGAAGACTCCCCATTTACATGAACATGCTGTAGCTCAGGTGGCAGAGCAGGTCAGCCACTAAACAGAAGGTCGGCTGCTCCAGGCTGCATGCCAAATATCCTTGCGCAAGATACTAACCCCATGTTGCCTACTGGTGGTGGTCAGAGGGCCCGGTGGTGCCAGTGTCCGGCAGCCTCGCCTCTGTCAGTGCCCCCCAGGGCAGCTGTGGCTACAATGTAGCTGGCCATCACCAATGGGGTCCTTAGGGACTAAGTAAAGCGCTATACAAATACAAGCCATTTACCATTTACCATCAACAGATGGAGTCTATTAGATAGATGTGATTCAAACTACTGCAGCACACTACTTTTAATGCCTGGCATGCGGTAACCTCTGTAGTAAAATATTATGATCAATTGTACCAAACACTGCAGTGAAGTCTAGCAGGACACAGAAGCATTGTCCGAGGCCATAAGAAGATCATTTGTAACCTTGACTAATGCTGTTTCTGTACTGTGATGAATTCTGAAACTTGTGTGACACCCTCAAATAAACCATTCCTCTGCAGATGATCAATTAGCTGCTTTACCACTACTCTTTTAAGGGTTTTTAAAATAACAGGAAGGTTGGAGATTGGCCTTTAATTAGTTCAAAACAGCTGGGTCGAGTGATGGTTTGCTAAGCAACAGTTTAATTATTATCACCTTAAAGGCCTGTGATGCATAACCCATTAATAGAGGTAGATTGATTATATTTAAGATCAAGGCATTAATGGTAATTCATTGTTAATTGATGATTGATGGTTTAATTAACGGTAGGACTTCTTAAAACAGTCCTGTAGGAATGGGTCCAATAGACACGTTGATGGCTTGGAAGAAGTTATTACTGAAGGTAACACAAAAAAATCAGTTGGAGAGAAAGAGTCTAAATAAATAGCATTGAAAGCAGACGCACATGTCTGTAAGATGGTTATGAATGCTAGCTAGCAGCAGTGGGTAGTACCACAGTGTGTAGCTACAGCTGCCATACCAGAGATGACAAATGAGAGCACGACACTCCCTGAAAAACTGAAATAAATTTGCTCACCACTCTAAGGAGGTTTTTAGATTTGGATTTCATATTCTTTTTTAGCTTGTGGTTAAAATCTGGTTCCATGTGACAGCCCTAAGAAATAGCCAAGTGACTTGTAACAGTAATATTTAAAACTGACTTTTTATTGACCATTTCTTCAGTTTTTCTCAAATTATTTTGCTAATCTACTGAATGTAATCCATATGAATGTTGTCATACTACATAAATATGCCATTTATATTTAAAATTACTTTACACTGAGAGCAGAATATAATCATTACACCAACAGAGGCTTTCAGAGGGAACTCTACTTAGGTTCTTTAGTTACTTAACTTCCACAGTGGTAAAGAAAGGTCCATTTCACTAAAAAAAATAAAGAAATGGAAATATATCATGGAAAAAAAAGCTATTTTTCTGTTTAAAAAAACATTTATTCATCCTTGTGTTAAGCTGTCACACTCTGTCAGCTCAAGACATCAAAAGCTAAATCTCATGTTTTAAAAAACAGTTTTGGTTCCCATGTTCTGTTTCCCAGTGGCTCAGTGTAAAGTTTGCGGTTGAAATTTGGATTAAGGATCCTTTAAGAACTTCGGCCGACCACCTCATGGCGAGACTTCATGCGAGCTATTTAGAACGCTGCGTGAGCCCGACTGTCAGACCAAATGGAAGGCAGTGGGCTGCCGCTCGTGTTGTTTAGCAAAAATAAGTGTGTACTTTGGCCTCTTAACCAACCATTTCTACTTCACAGAGCTCTCTCTAAGACCACTGGGGAAAGTGAGAGTCCCAATTTGTTCATGCAATATTATGAGCTATTCACTGCACGGCCCTGCTGAAGTACTGCAGCATGCGAAATAGGGACACTTCACTGCCTCACAGGGAGAGGAACTCTTATTACTGCCCATTCATGCCCATAGAATTCTTCTCTCTGGAAAAATATGTTGCCCTTACTGACTTAAAATTTAATCCTCCTGGTACTTTCTATGCCATGTCTCCTCAACAATGTAGCCTTTTACATATTCCTGTTTAACATAAAACGATATGCACGATGTAAATTGAATGACTGCTGTTCTCATAAACACTACTTAACTCAACACCTTGTTCAAAAATATTTCAGATTAAAAAGCTTCTGTTCGCTTTTTTTGGCATGGGGTAGGCCTTTAAAGTTAAAAATACAGTACAGGAGTAGGGTTAGGTTGCATTTTAGATTATACTAAATGGACTGGTTCTTATAGTACTTTTTTACTCTGTGTGAGGACTCACAGCGCTTTATACAACACATCTCATTCCCACAGGTATGTTTTCTAGATAGACAGATTTTTTAGCCATTTTAGTAGATAACATTTGTTCAACAACCTTACCTGTCAGGAGACTCAGGATCAAAACAGGTCTTGAGCACATCTGTAACGTCTGGGTCACAGCAGTCTCCATCATCATAGTCATAGTGTATACTGTTGCACTCCATGTTACAAACCCCATCCTGTCTCTTCCAGTTGTAACAGGGCCCCACCCTAAGACAGTCCCCTCCATCATGACCCGTCCTCGGATGGTCACATTCAGGGTCACACTGGCGGTTCCCAATCTTTGCAATACGGCAGTTGCTGAGGATGAACCTCTCCCGTAGGCTAGAGTTTTTCACTGTGTAGACACTCAGATCCAGAGTAATGTTGTAAGGGCGGAAGGCCTCAGTCAAAGCCTGGTGCTGGAGCTGAATTTGGGCTTCCGTCACGGTGGGGTTTCCACCATCATTGTCGGAGAGGTTGACAATCCGGTAGCGAATTCGCTTGGGTGTTCGGAGCTGCCAGTTGTTGTTGTACCCAGAGATGATGTCTATATTGTCACAGGGTGTAAGGCCACAGGGTGGTGGCAAGAAAGAGGAGACAAGTTCTTGCTCAGGGACAGGACTGGTGATGATGGTTGGATGATGGTCTTTATATGGAGTCCATAGCTGTTCCACCTTAAAGGCAGAAAAGCAATACTAAATAAATATAAAATTACTTAATAAAATTACGGTTGTATTTTAGCTAAGATTAAGACTATTGGAACAACACAAATCAACAACTAACAATGTAGAAATTCGAAATGACCACTTACATTAGTAAAGTCAGCCCACATCGCCAGGACCGGCTCACTCATGTCAATTTGGAGTGGCCGTTTTAGCAAGTCTGCATGGGAGCGGGCATAGCCCCACAAGACCACACCTCCTACGTGGCCTCTAAAGCTTTGTCCCTGATCGGACTGATTACTGCCAAGAAAGAGGGTTCTGCAGGCTTTCATGAAGGGGCTGTAGAGATTCCCTGACTGGTGGCTGCTTTCTCCTACCTAAGAGGAAAAAATTGGGGAAATATTTTTTTCTTCATTTCATCATGTTCTGAGTATACTTGAAGATTAATTGGCTAATTATTCTTTTTAAAAAGAACATATAAGCAGTAAGTCATCCAAATGTTACAGCATTAGAGTGCTGTGGCAATTAGCTTTTTAAGAAGCTTTCCATCTGTTTGGCATGTAAGATATTCACTCTGCTCCATGGATGCTCTCATTGGCAATAACTTCTATTGCCAACATATTAATTGGGTGCCCTGTAATCTGACAAAAAGCAAAAACAAACCCTAAGAGGATATTGTAATAGAGCTGGTAAGTATGATATATAGCCATGGGTGAAGTGCCTGGAAAATATCATGAAAACGACCACTGATTTGTATCTCTGGTAAATGACCAAACTCAACCAATGTTCAATCACACACCTTAGCTCCATCAACATACAGAGTCATGTTATGACCATTGTAAGCGGCCATCAGGTGAGTCCAGACATTGGCTCGGTACCGCTGGTGGCTGTAGACAGTGGTGGATTTCACAGCTCGGTCTGTACGAAGTGTGAAGTAGAAGCGTGCGTCTCTAGTGCCAGCGGTTTCCACAGTGCGAATGCCTACTGACCAACCCTTCTCACTTAGTGAGTGGGAACAGTTGTCAAAAACACCTAGGGCAGAAAAGTGGTGGGAAAAAATGAATATTCACAATTGACAAAGGGTCAGCACCCTTGAGAAATTGAACAATCATGCAAACAAGCAACCTTTCCAAGTGATTATACTCCTATGATTACAGGAGGAGAGAACGAGAGAGAGAGCAGTGCATAGAGGATGAGACACAGTTAGAGAAAGTAAGACAGAGAGAGTAGACAGAGCCAGAAACAGCAGGACAGAACAGAGAGGGGAAGAAGGACGGAGGTATTTCACTAAGCAAAGGCAAGGCCCTGATGTTTCCATCTGCTGTTGCAACAGACACACACAGACCCACATCTGCTCCCCAGATGTCAAATACTAGGACAGAGAAGGGTCAGGGAACCCCCTCACCCTCCTCAATTCCATGTGTGTGTGTGTATAGGCTTCATGTGTGTCTAAAAGGGGCAAAACATCATCATGGAGTTGAGCCAGTTTCATGGCTAAGCATGTAATTCAGTAGTTGAGATAAGGCTATAGATTTGTAGTTTAGTGAGGTAACGTCAAAATGGTATTTCACTTGCATTACACCACAATGTTTCAAGACGACTAATCAACAAGCATCTTCAATGTGGCGATGCGTGTTCAGCTGGATTATTGCACTGCATTTAATGTTTTAATTAGGCAGCTATTTTGGTCTTAGGAGGGAAGCAGAAAGCAGCTGGCAATATAACACTGATATAATGTGGATTTCTATTGTTGATTTGTCAAACATATTAGCAAACAATTTGAGATCAACTCTAGGATGTCAAGTGTGGCTAACCTTAGCAGTGTTAGCACAAGAAGCCATTTTTTTCCCTGCCCATATGTCTGTGCAGAACGTAAAGAACACGCTCCGCTGCTCCACATAAGCAGTTAGCAATACTCAACTAACATCTTTGAAGCAACAGGCAACTGGTGTTGGACTAAACAAAAGATAATTATCTTAACCAACTTATTTTCTTGTTGCAAACTAGCAAGGACAGAAATGTCCCTGTGCAGTAATTTTGAAGGGAAATACTTTGTCTCCTCAATTCTAAAGGCTCCATCTATCAAACTGCTGACCTCTTCTGTCTGCTGTGTGCTTGTTGGGCAGGTAGTATCAGAGATACTATAAAAACAAACTTGCTCTAACAAGGTTACTGAGGACAGTGAAATATCCAGGCCAGGAAACCCAAACAGTGGGCTGAATTATGCCCTGCAGAGCAGTGAGACACTGTTGATGACTTTTTTTTTAGCTCACTACTACTGCTGCCAGACAACTCTATTGAATTACTCAATCATTTGATTTACTGTTAGAGTGCAGCTTTAAAAATGCTACATACAGCAGAGCAGGATACATGATCCAATCTAGCATTGAAATCAAAACATATGACACCAAAGTAACAAGAAAATGAAACTTGAATAATTTAAGATTTTTATCAAAGCCAAAGACTTTAAAAACATTACTAACATTTATAGAATCTTTTCACATATCACTCTATCATTGATAAATATTTTATACAGTGTTGAATCTTTTGAACTTTAGTACTATTGCTGTATATGTTGTGCAACATGCATGAAATTAGTACAATAATACATCTTATTATCTGTATTATATATTAATACAGGGCTTGTCAAATGTACAAATGGCGTCATCATTACAGTGTTTGTCCAGCAGCCCACTCTGGACTGGACTGTTTACAACATTCTGCAACGCATACAGTCACACAAGAATAAAGGGCTGAAATGTACAAACAGATTTAAAAGATCATCAGTGACCATTAGAAGTCAAACCAATGTCAATGTCATGTCTAGCAGAAACAATAGGAGTTTGTTTTTCACTGAATTGGTCAAATTCCTTCTGGACACTACAAAGAGAAAGGCCCATGCCACAAAATGCCGCCCTCACATAAGGAAGCAATGAGGGGAAAAAAAAAGTTGAGTAATGGAGTCGGATCTTTGATCAGAGTAAATGTGAGCGGACGTAACAGTTTGTGGTCTCCCTCACTATCTGGACAGCTGCAGTGCTACACCATAGCGCTTTTATCCTCTTCAATTTGCTTGATGTATGTGTTGTTCTGTCAAGTGTGCAGCTTTTCAAATGCAACATTCTCAGTATTGGAAAAATAGCCATGTTTGTCTTCATGAGAAGAGCCTGCAAAGTAATGCAGATTGTGTAGGAATCAGTGTGTCTACAGCTGGAACTTACAATCAGTGGAAATCCACAGGCAAGCTAAGTCTTGATGAGGGACTGAATGAAATCCATCTTGGTTTTTTTAAAGAGATTCTATGTCTTGAATTAGAATGCAATTTACTTGGTTATCAAAAACATGGTATGAAACCAATCTTTTAATGTTATAACTCACTTTAGTATTAGGAGTGTCATGATAACTGTGTATTGATGGTAACTGATCTTGAAAGGAGTTTATTTTCAGTTTTTAAAAATTTCAGTGTTATTTTATTAAACTGATGAAAACCAACTAAAATTAATTGTAATCAAAAACAAAAAGTGAAAAAACAAACGCTGCGACTTTGTGTCTAAAGTGTCGATGTGTTGCACTGAAGAGATACAACACTGTGGAAAAATCTTGAACCCCAACACCACTGGCTGAAATGCAGCCCCAAACCATGAGACTATGTTTTACTGATGGCTATAGACACTCGCTGTTTTTTTTCTCTTTCGTACTTATTGACGACGATTTGAACCAAAAATTTAAAATCTGGATTCATCACTGTATAAGACCTGTTGTAATTTTCAGTACAGTTCTTGTATAATTTTTAATGCCTCACCCTTTCTGGTTCGTTCCCTTCCTAAAGAATGGCTTCTTGACAGCCTCCACTTGTCCCATTCCCTCCGATTTTTTTAAGGACACACTGCACACCATGCTGTCAAGTTTGGGAATCACTATTTTATACCTGTTAAACTGTTATCTTTGGAATTTTTTATAGATTCAACTAAAGTTATATAGTTGTGACAAGCATGGCTAAACATTTCAGGCATTCAGAATATTTGAATGATTCATGGGTCACAATTAATTGACCTAACATACAAAAGAACATTCCCCTAAAAATGGTCAGGTACAAGGACTGGACTGAAAACAAGCCAATGTTCAAAGAAGAACTTTGAAAGACTTTTAGAAAAACGCTCAAAACTATTTTAAAAATAAAATAGTCCCTCAACATGAAAGTGAGTGAAAATCTGATATCATGACAGCTCTGTATAGATTTTTGTGGAATTTTTAGCTTAGTGTATAACATTTTAAGGCAACAATCTAACAATCTTGAAAGCAACATTTGCTTCCTGGTTTACATTGTAATTGTAAAATTCTTCCAAGAGGCTGTGTCGAGTGTGTTCACTCATCAGTCAGTTATCAGTAGCAGCTATCAAAATATTCATCGTCCTCTTTATAATAGCCTATCATTATAATAGCCTATTCTTCAGAAATGGAAATGATCCAGTCACATTATCTTTGTCAGCATCCGGTGGCAGCAATGATAATTGCTGTCAGCGTCCAATTATGTCCAATCACACTCATTATTGTTGTCAGCAGGGATGTAACTAGACCCTAAAACTTCCACGGTCTAGTTTCGGGTATGCTTTCAAAACAAGCTGCACTCATTCATAAGATAATTCTATTAAGTTTGCATTTTTCTGGTTAGAACAAACCAAGGATTAGCTTGAGAAAAATAGTAATGACATTGGGCAAATGATACAATCTGATCAGAAATGTATTAATATTAAAATACTTTGTTTACTTTGTTTCTTATGCTGACACATTGTGACGCACTACCCTACGTACAGCAGAAGAATGCTATTTTCCTCCTTTCAAAGAAAGCAAGCAACCGCCCTGAGGTTATGAAGGGAAGGGATTTATGTGATAGCACTGAACTATGTTTTTGGAGTTCATCTGCGCTTAGTGTCAAGGGTTATGTGTGACAAAACAAGAGAAGCAAAAGTGAAAGGGAAGTTTTACAGTATGGTAGGGAGATCTGCTATGTTGTATGACTTAGAGACAGTGGCACTAACAAAAAGACATGATAGAACAGGAGGATGCACATTTGAAGATGTTAAGATATTTTATTGGTATTGACCAGGAGGGAAAGCATTAGAAATGAGTATATTAGAGGGAGATCTCAGGTCGAGTGATTTGACTGGATGAAGAGAGAAAGAAAGGAGACAGCCAAAAGAACAAGATTAAAAACAAGATCTCCATCGCTGTTTTAGCTTATCGAGTGG
The DNA here is from genome assembly GCA_015106755.1 of Etia nguti. Lineage (NCBI taxonomy): Eukaryota > Metazoa > Chordata > Actinopteri > Cichliformes > Cichlidae > Etia > Etia nguti. Next base: position 8,715 of record VUQG01037105.1, read on the forward strand.
GGCATGTCAGGGAAGCCTATTTTTTGATATAGACATTAACTAAAATAATATGTGTATTCTGTAGTGCTGAGTTGTTCTATGTTTGTTTCATTGTGTTTACAGTGTAGTTACTTAATTTGTGTATTAGCTGAAGATAGTTTTGCAAAGCTGTGACACCATGAGTGCAGTGGGTTGCTGGGCTGTCATGTTAAGAAGCCCAGTGTGCAGACTGGGGCTTTGCTCATTTTAAACAGAAAATTCATGGAGGTGAACCTTGCTGATGCTCATCTCAGATGGCCAGCTGAAGGACATAAATACTTAATGCAAGGCAAAACAATCATTTTAAAAAATAATTGTAATACTTTCATATATCCACATAAGACCACTTTCAGACAGAGACAGAAACTTTTTACATATTTATCATCATCGTCATCCCTTTCTCAGTGACCTCAGTTTTGATCATTATTAAAAAGGTCACCAGAGTGTTCTACCACTTAAAAACATCTCAAAAAACATCTTAAAACATCTTAAAAACACTTAAAAACATCTCATGCAGGTCTTATCAAGCTGTCACAATGTATTTGCAGGATTATCCAAATTATCAGTAGGATGACTTCAGCTTCCTCAGAATGCAGCAGCTGAAGTTCTTATATGTACAGGAACATATTACTCCAGTGTTGAAATCATTTCATTGGCTCCAGTTCAACATAGAATTAGCTTTGAAATCCTTTAATTGGTTCATAAAAACTTCAATAGTTACACCCCCCATGTCTGGCTTGCTCAGTGTCTGTAACCCAATTAGACTCTCAGATCATCAGGTGCCGATCTTTTAGCTGTTCCCAGAATTAAATCTATGAGTTCTTTAGAACAAGCTGACCGCTGACCTGAGGCTGATTGAAACCGTGTCTACATTCAAAAACAAACTTAAAACCTTTTTATTCACAGAGGCTCACACTTAATAACTATGTGTGTGTGTGTGTGTATGTGTGTGTGTGTGCGTGCGTGTCTATGCTGACTTGTATTTTATTTTTCTGTGAAGCTTGTTGTGTCGTGTTTTGCAATCTAATATATTAAGCACAGTGACTTTACTGTAATCAAATGTGCTAATTAAAATTGCCATTTTAATTAAATTCACAACATGGAGCAATGTGCTGAATATATATATAAATAATTATTTTAGTTACCTTAAATAACGACTTACGTGTAATGTGTGGATTCTTTTTGTCTGTTTTCGTTCTAAATATTGAAATATGTAAGAGACTTGTTGGTATAATTAAGGCCATAAGTAGCAGATTTAAATTTTGGAAACATTTGACTTCATTAACTCATTTAGTTCATTAACTTATGAAAAATAAATCTAACCCAGGCATTTCTCCTTTTTATTTAGCTCTGTTAACTTTCTGGAATTGCAGTACAGAGCGGAGTTACGGAAACACTTTGAATCAGCGAGCGTGTTTATAAATGACCGCAATCATCACATGGTTTGGCATTTTAATGATGTGACTTTTTGTGAAAGATGATATTTCAGTCCAGGTGATTTACAGGATAAGCCGTGCATAGATTTGTAGCTATTTGCTTGTTAGTTTAGTTCATCTGACAGATTAACAATCGAATGATTTCAGCGCCTGAGTTTGCCTGATCAGCATGCGATTTCTGATGTCCAGATGAAACAGTATCGCTTCAGTTTCAGAGAATTTCGTGCAACACATAACGGAAGACTGTCGTTAAAGGGGAGCTATGGCAAACGTTTTCGTGACATGTCAGATATGGGTGTTATCTACAGTGGTGCCTTTGATGTTTTAAAGAAGAGTTTACACCCACCTGCTATGACCGCGGGATTGCTCTGCCCTCCCTCTGCCTTCACCCACAGCTCCAGGCTGAACGTGGCCCTCGGAAGCTCCACTCCCGCCGGCAGCTTCACCTTCAGCTGTTCCCGACGCCCGTTGAAGTACAGGGCTGTCATCCAGGACGGGGGCACTCTTGGTACGGGGCTCCCCCAGGTGCTCCCGGGAAGGCTCGCGAGCCGGTCTCCCTCTTGCACCTCGTCAAAGTAGTCCTCTGTGACACTTTCGGGGGTTGCTGTGGAGGACTGGTAGTCTTCATCTCCCTGCTGGAGCCTTTGGAGGACCTGGAGCCCCCTGGAATCCGTGGAGCTGAACGGGGCGACTTTCTCCCAGCTGGAGTTGCCCTCTTCTTCGTAGCGAAACGTCCCGTGGAGGCTGCGGGTGAACCTGGAGCGGGGGTCGCGAGGGGCGCGCGAGGAGGGCACGGCGTCTTTGATTACAGACTTCCCGGGCTGCTGCCCGCTGCTTGCACCGACTTCATTCTGCTCCCTCTCGTTGTCCGTGGAGCCTCCGGGC
>VUQG01037105.1:32974-48326 GCA_015106755.1 Etia nguti
CCCATATGATGACATAATTTTAGGTGATCTGTGTATAAAATTGTGATGGGTTAGTTGATCTGAATTGCAAGAAACGTTCTTGGTTGTGGACAAGGTGTTCTTCCAGTCAATGCTGGGACCCTGGAGGAGTAGTACAGAGTCACCAGATACCATCGATCTTGCTTAAATTCCCTTGAAAAATTGTGTTCTCCTCGGGTTCACTTCATGGTTTTCACTTGGTGTCCTATAAGATCAGCATTTACAGCATGGAGCTTTGCAGGGATTGAACCACCAGCCTTCCAATTAATAGTTGACCTGCTCTACCTCCTGAGCTACAGCCATCAGATGGGACTGATTGTTCAGATTTCATGGTTTTGTATAATATAAACTGTGCTGATCTGCGTTTTTATTTGTTAAAATTCAAAAACTGACTGCTCAGTTTGGGCAGCATACAGCATACATTCAAACTAGAGGTTTTGAGTGAACAAATTCTAAGTAGGTCTAATCTTCTACCTCTGCAAAACTTATATAAACTTATAAAACTTATATTCAGCATCATAAAAAAGGCAAAGTTGTACATTTGGTGGAAATGTGGAACTGTCTTGCTGAGGGAAAACTAGCTCTTCATTTCAGGCTTTGCAGTGGGCCTTGCAGGCTAGACAGACCCTGTAACAGTGTGTTCTTTCTTTCATATCAGTTGATCTGATTTTTCAGTTCCTATTAGATTCAGAATGACATAGCACACACTGTTCCTACTTCCCAGCCTTTGGAGCTCATATTTATAATAGGCACCCTTAGTAAATTTGGAAATTGTATATGATTCCTGATGTTTCTGGATTCAGATGTTAAGTAGGCTGTTTTCATAAATATGTTTTGGGGTAACTCAGCCTCTTATTTTATTTTATTTTTTAAACGATTTGCTCACTTACCTTTGTAATAAATATTATATAACATTTATTACAAAGTTATCTTCTAGCAAAGAACAAATTTAAGGTTAATACATTTTGTAAAAATGCTATGGATTATTTATGTATTTAAAATATTTTCTACGTAGAAATATGCATTACGTTGTACTTTGTACTTATGAGATGCCAAAAAGAAAGCGAGAAAACAAAAACAAAAAAAATACAAAATACGGAACAAATGTTTTCTCGAATAGCGGCGGAAAGATTTTGCCGGCGGACAACGGACAACCAGCTACTTAGCGGCCGTTGGAAACAAAACCTGAGTCTAAAGCAAGTTCTCATGTTACCAGGTTAAACCCCGGCTACATTGTAGTTCCTCACATAGCCAAACACCTCCATCCAGTTTTTACTGTTCACTGTTTTGACCTAGAGGCTGAAGAGGTTTGTGGTGAAGATGGGAGTACCAAAATTTTACCGCTGGATTTCGGAACGCTACCCTTGTCTCAGTGAAGTTGTCAAGGAACATCAGGTAGGAAAACAGCGGTGACTGGTTAGCTTCACAGACCGCTGTCATTGGTAGCCACAGTGCTAGCGTAGCTAGCTGTTCGCTATCAGAGAGCTACAGCGGGCCGCGGAACTAAAATTCCACGTAGCTTACCAGTGTTTTTGGGCGAATGGACAACTCTGTTTTTAGCACACACTCACAAACACAGGATAGGCATGACGTTATTAACCAAATTCCATCACTAATTTGCTATTTGGGTCTCCATTGTGTGCTTATTCGCACTAAACAAGTAAAATGTTAATCAGTTACCACTGGGTAATTTTGGTCTTTGTTGGTCAGGAACATTCTAAAGAACAATAAAGCTCTCACAGTTGGCTAACTAACTGATTTCATGCTAACAAGAGATCTATAGGGCTCGGGTAGTTATTGTTACCAGCTGGTTAACAGTAAATGTGCTTTACAATGAACTTGTTTGAAATGTCAGAAGTATGAGCTCAGCCAGTGGGCCACAGCTCGAATAACGTGAGAGTTTAGGCTACTTGAGTAACTGCGGGGGGACTTGAACCACTTTCTACAGTCAGAGCAGAAAGGAAGCGGCCACTTCACTCCGCCAGCAGTAGTTTCATCAGCGCACACTGTTCAGTGTCACCCTCCTTACCTCAGACAGCTTTGGCATTTGTATTAAAGCAGTAAAAACCCGCGTTTAGCCGTAAATTGGTAAGAGTAAATATGGGAATTATGTTTCACGTCGCTACCGGTTTAAATAAAACAGAACAAAACATAAAGGTCTGATGTTAGGAAAGTTGGATGGCATACTCATGGGAGTGTTTTTAATGTGTCAGGTGGACGGAGCTTACTATGATGTTTTTTGACTGTCAAATACACCCTCCTTTAACTCATCAGCCTCCTAAAAACATCCGTCACACACCTGAAGGATCTCATCATTGTGGGGGTTTACAGATAAGTCATTTTCATGAATGTACCAGGTATGTGATCAGTTTGTCTTTGCATTCGTTTCTTTCTGTCCTCAGATTCCAGAGTTTGACAACTTCTATCTGGACATGAACGGCATCATCCACCAGTGTTCTCACCCAAACGATGAGGATGTCCACTTTCGCATCTCTGAGGAAAAGATTTTTGCAGACATCTTCCATTACCTGGAAGTGCTCTTCAGGATCATCAAGCCTCGCAAGGTCTTCTTCATGGCTGTGGATGGTGTGGCGCCAAGGGCGAAGATGAACCAGCAGAGAGGGCGCAGATTCAGGTTGTGATGGACGAATAAATCTAAATGAATAAATGCTAATCTTATCATAATACTTGTTGAGAATCACTAAATTTAGGATATTGGGAGTAGCTTGTGTTGAGCTGACCAAATAAAGAGATGGAATTTTATTAGCATGCCTGTACCCTGATGTTGAATCCAAACTGTAAATAATGCCACATTCTCTCTTAGTTATCTGATTAAAGTGTCATGTCTGTTCTCAGATATATTTAGAGATGTTTGATATAATTATGTGATGTTTCTGAGGCTGCAGCTGTAAACCTGAGCCCTGTGTGAGTTGCCTTATAAGGAGGAATAAGCAGCAAACAGTCTTGAGCTAAAATTCAACATTTTGTGCTTCGATGTTACAGACAGGAAAAAAAACAGACTGCAGGCAGAGACACAGCCTGAGACTGTGAGTTTGACCTTCTCTCTTTCATATCTACTTGTGTGTGGGTGTCTGTGTGTCTAGGTCCGCCAAAGAAGCAGAGGAAAAGATAAAAAAAGCTTTGGATAAAGGAGAGGTGCTTCCCACAGAGGCTCGCTTCGACTCCAACTGTATCACTCCTGGTAAGGAAGATCTAAAGCTTCATGTAAAGATGCCCATCACACAGACACAGATCAGAACCACCTGATACAGTTTAGCACCTGAATGTATTTTTGTGTCACTGTGGGGTTTTTTTATGCGTATACTGTATCTGATGTTTTTAGTAAGAACATGTTTGCATGTCGGATGTAAACATGTCTATCCAGTGACTCGTTTTTCAACATGTGGATTGACATTTTAGCCAGATCGCAATGTTGGTGTTTGCGATGACCTATTCATTAATGATTCAAGGTAGAGGTGTAATATTTTCCCAAGGAATGGATGTGAGGGAATGTACAAATAAGTGGAAAAACTTGAGGGACAAATATATTTATCCCAGGAAAAAAAAAGAAAAAGAAAAATGTGACCGCAGCAAAGAGTGGAGACCCAGGAGGGGGAAAACAAAATCCAGAATCGTATTTGTTTCTATCGATTGGCACCGCGTATAAAACACCGGGATACTACCACACAGTGTTTAACACATGACGAACCAGGACATGCCGACAACTACACCAGCCAGTTACGTAGGTTACGTTGTAGGGTCTATAAAGATTCCCTGCAGAAGTTTAAATCAGGCATTATATGAGACAGATTCTCATTTCAACACAAGGAGGAGAGACAAAACCCAGCCTGTGTACCTCTTGTTCTAGTCTCGAGCCTGGATTAACTGTAAGGGTGCTGTTTCAAACTGTGTCAAATTAAATATGCAGATCCGTCTGGTGTAGCGACCCCTTGGAAAAGCAGAACTGAGCAGCTAAAAACACTTGGGTTGCTCAGTTCTTCTTGGATCCTTAAGAGATATACAGAGAACAGGTCTCTGAAAATGTTTGCAGTTCTTTTAATCGCACATTCTTCTTCCAGGCACTGAGTTCATGGCGCGACTTCAGGAACAGCTCAAGTATTTCGTCCACAACAAGCTCTCCAATGACAAGCTATGGCAGAATGTCAAGGTCTACCTGTCTGGTCACGAGGTGGGTGTGGGTGTCTGTGTGTAACTGTTATATGTACTTTTTGCCACAGAGTGCTTGAGTTTCTGTTACAGTTTAAGTCAGTATTGCGTGTATTAAGTTTGTGTTTCTTATCCTTACAGACACCAGGGGAGGGGGAACATAAAATCATGGAGTTTATTCGGTCAGAGAACACCAAGCTTAATCATGACCCCAACACGCGACACTGCCTGTACGGCCTGGATGCTGACCTGGTATGTTTAATCAGATCATTGATGAACATTTTGCTCAAATCAGTGTGTGGAGGCTCACTCTGTCCTTCACTCTGTGTTGTAGATTATGTTGGGTTTGACCAGCCACGAGCCAAATTTCTCCCTGCTCAGGGAGGAAGTCCGCTTTGGAGGGAAGAAATCCCAGAAAAGGTTCTTCTCTTCTTACGTTCAGTCTATTTTGGCTTTCTTTGTTCTGCTGCAGTGTTTTGTGAACCCTGCTCTTTTGTTCTCTTTCAGGATAACGGCTCCAGAGGAGACCACTTTTCACTTGCTTCACTTGTCTCTGATGAGAGAGTATATAGACTACGAGTTCTCTGAGCTCAAGGTGAGACAAGCGTGCCTCAAGTGGGCGGTTTTTCAATGCCAGGCGAGATTTCATATTGTTATTAAGTTTTAATATATACTTTTTTAATTGTATGATGTTTAAAGTTCATTGTTATTATGGTTGTGGGTGTTTTTTCAGAATAAGATGGGTTCCGATTATGACCTGGAGCGAGTAATAGATGACTGGATTCTAATGGGTTTCCTGGTGGGAAACGATTTCATCCCTCACCTCCCCAACCTTCACATCAATCATGACGCTCTGCCATTGCTGTACAAGACGTACATCAGAGTACTACCAAGCCTGGGGGGTAAGACCAGAGTCATATTTTGTGCTTTTTTCCTTAGTTTTTAGTTTCTTCTTTCAGTTTGGTTTACAGTGTCATTTTTATTGAAACCGAACATTTCAATTCAGTTTTAAATGTTTTAAAGTGTTTAGCTTAGGCTTTTTTGATTCCATTATAGTTATAGTGGATTGCAACATGTGCAGTGAGGTTTCTTCATGCTTGTTGTGTTGCAACATTTGACGAAATCATCTTTTGGTGAGACAGATGCATACACTGTATCCTCAACCAAACTCTACCTTTTAATGGTTTACTTTTTAGGACTTCACTTTGTCCCCTGTAATGAACAGTACTCTAAACAAATTTGGATTTCAAAAGCATGAATAATATTTTTTTATTTTTGAACACGCGCTCGGTGAAAAAGATGTCAAACAAAACAAAATAAAAATATTTAAAAATGCTGTATTCATGTATATTCTATTCAGTTCCATTAAATTGTATTTCTATAGCACCACAGTTGCCTCAAGGTGCACTTTATACTGTAAGCTAAAGACCCAACAATTATACAGAGAAAAGCCCAACAATCCGATGACCCCCTATGACCAAGCACTTGGTGACAGTGGGAAGGAAAAACTCCCTTTTAACGGGAAGAAACCTTTTAAACATGGAGCTGGCAGAATTACCCTGAGCCTGGTTCTGGCGGCTCCAACTTTATCATGTGACAAAGTATTTTTTTTGTTTTTGTTTCATGTGCTGTGCTTGTCCAGCTGGCCCAGATAGTTTAAAATTGTCAACCAGTACAATACAGAAAAACATTAATGTCCCGCTTGTTTATTGTCGATCATGTACATAAAATAATGTCCCCGTGTTTGTTTTAGGTTATCTGAATGAGAACGGTCACCTAAACCTCAGAAACTTTGAGAAATACCTGGAGAAGCTTGCTGAGGTGAGACACTAGGCTTTTATTTAAGAGTCATTTAAAGATCAAATCCCGTATGCTGATTGATGTAGTTTGTTATGAAACAAATGTATTTTGCCAAAATTTACATTTATTATTTTTTTTTCCCCATGTCTTCCCAGTTTGACCGGGAACATTTTAATGAGGTCTTTGTGGATTTGAAGTGGTTTGAAAGCAAAGTTGGTAACAAATATCTGAATGAAGCTGCTGGACTGGCAGCTGAGAAGGAAGCTGCCAGCAAAGATGCCAGAAAGAATGAGGTAGAGATGCAGCACTGAAAATATGCATTGTTTCTTTCAGCATTGTTTTCATGTCCATTTATCTTTCTAGTGATTGACTTTTTTTCTTTTTAAAAAAAAATATCTGTAGGATTCTGCTCTCTGTCTGGCTTCCCTGACTTCATCAGAAAAAGTCACTGGAGAGGAAAAAGCAGCGGCAGCAGATGAAGAAGAGGAGGAGGATGACATCTTTGAAACAGAGTTCAGACAGTACAAACGCACATACTACATGAACAAGATCGGCGTGGACGTGGTGTCTGAGTGAGTGAACTTATACAAATGCATACAAAAAGCAAATTAGGGGAAGAAGAAACCTAAAGATGTTTGGGACACGTTTGAGTGTGACTTTTGTGGCCTTTTAGTGTCCAAAAGAAAAGCCTCCTGCAAATGTGTCCGTCTGTGAACACGCGAATGGAGAGAGGCTTTCACCCATCACGACACTGTGCAGTCCTTCAGAACTGCAGCTCACTGGAGGAGAATTGAAGCGTTAAATGCTGATTGGTTGATTTCATTTCATTTATTTTATTTGTCTGATCATAGTATGACAGGGAGTACTTTTTGAAAACAAGAAAAAAATAAAGAAATAATGCAGCATGAGAAGTGCAGACAGCAGCACCACTTTTCATTGTTTGAACTCTTAGTTTCACTTCACCTCTTTGTTTGTTGTAACTTTGTTCAGTGTCTGGCTGACGCAGAGTGAAGTTATAACGACCAGTGTTCAATAACGCAGATAGATTATTGGTCATCACTCACCACTCACTTTTTTTCCCTTTTTTCTAAAAAATATTGCTGTGTTCACAACATAACTCAGCAGTGTGATGTTCACCAGCACAAAAAGAAAATTTGAGGCTGAAATTCTCATGTCGCTCTTGAATTTCATGCACTAAAAAGTATTTTGAATTAGTCATGTGACGCTCAGCAGGTTAGGAACAAAGATAATGGGCTCTGGTTTATCATGCAAAGGAGTAGGGCTTGGCACAAGGTTGTATGGGTGTCTCTAAGTGCACCTGCTATTGTGTTTGCTCTAGGTGCAGCAAAACAAAGTGGCAACAGGCCGGGTGAAATGGAATGCGTTCATAAACACATTGTGTGTTTTTCACATCATTGATGTAATGAATGTAATGCAGCATCCGAGTATAGCTAAACACTGTGTTTTTGACTTAAAGATGAACACACAGAACCAAAAAGCTCCAGCAGGTCATTTAGTTTAACCACAAATAATATAGTGATCATAACTGTTGGAAACGGGTCCATCAAATATTAAAGAGTAAACATTATTCTTGGACTTGGAGCTTTTGGCTCACAGGGTTCAAGCATCCACCACTGGAACAATGCTTATCTATGACAGAAAAATCAACATCATAATAGGTGCGCTTTTAGATGTTATACAGCAGCCTTTACTTTGTCATACCTTAAAAGGGTAAAACATCAACTATTAAGATTGACAAAATCTTTTTTTCTCCCTTATCAGCAGTTAGAATAGACATGCTTGTATGTCTGTCTGTGTGTGCATGTGTGTTGCTGTTTCCCAGCAGTGTGATGTCCTTTCACTAGTTTCCTTTTTTAAATGATCCCATTGGTAGGGAAGTGACTTGGCTAAATGTTAAATGTTAACAGTGCCCTTCATCACAGCAGCTTGCACTTTGTAACTATGTTTTCACTCTTCCATTTGCAGTGAGTTTCTAGCCAACCAAGCCAAGTGTTATGTGGAAGGTATCCAGTGGATTCTCCACTACTATTACCATGGAGTTCAGTCCTGGAGCTGGTGAGTGCTTCTTTCTTCTGTGTAATTTACTCCCTGATCTTTCTCTTTCTGTTTTTGGAGAATTCATCTCATTAACAGTCTCACAGAAATGTGGGAGCATTGAAAGAGAGGCTCAGATTTTGACACATTTATACACAACAAGCTTTAATGAGGGCTGCAAGGTTCCAGAACCTTTACTGTCTAATAAAAGTCATTTCACAGAAAAAGTGGATTGATTGATTTGCTTTAGAGGAGAAGGACAATAAGTAAATTATTCCGTCTTTAAACCTGTATATTTAAGGGGCTCCATTTTTTAAAGCAGTCGTTGAATATTATGTGTTATCTCTGCAGGTACTACCCCTACCACTACGCTCCCTACCTGTCTGACATCAGGAATGTATCTGGGTTAAAGCTGACCTTTGAACTTGGACAGCCCTTCATGCCCTTCCAGCAGCTGTTGGCAGTCCTGCCTTCTGCCAGCATGGAACTGCTGCCTGAGTGTTACAGGGTAACAAACGCAAATCCAAGTTCACGCATATAAAATGCACAACATCTACTCTAAGAAATAAAAAATATTATAATTTAATATAGAAATAATAATAAGTCTTTTTTTTTTAACATTAGGACAGGAAGTATACAGTGGATCGTAATAATGTATTTTTTTTAATGTTTCAGCATCTGATGACTAGTGAAAGTTCACCTATTATTGAGTGCTACCCTCTTGACTTTAAAACTGACCTGAATGGCAAACAGCAGGAATGGGAAGCTGTGGTGCTCATTCCATTCATAGATGAGGTAAACACACAATTCGAAATGAAGAAATGCCACAGGTCTGTTGTCGAAATCAAATTTGACAACTTGTAACTGTGTGTAACTTTGTGTTGTGTGTGTATCGAACAGAGGTGCTTATTAGCAGCCATGGAGCCCTACAACAGCAAGCTGACAAAAGAAGAGAAGGCCAGGAATCGCCACACAGAGTGTGCAGTCTACTCGTACGACAGGGAAATGGACTTCGCCTACGCCTCCCCCCTGCCTCAGCTGTTCCCCGACATCGTCCACTGCCACGTCAGGTAGATGCATTTAACGATCCTCATTATTTCTGAAAAAAACTCATGCGTTTGGTCTTATTGAGGTGAAATTCAACAGTCGTATTTGTCTGTGGCTGATTGCCTTTTGTGGTTGATCGTCACAGGACAGCGCACATCCCCATGGATGCTTGGCAAGTTTTATTAGATCACGTCAGCAAACCAGTTGACCGCTCAGCTCTGTACTTCTGTGGCTTTCCCACCTTACAACACATCAAACATAAGGTAGGCGTGTGCATAACTGAACTACTACTGAACTGTTCAAAGTTGGAGCAAACCAGGTTAAATACATTTTAACTCTACTCACAACCAACTTATGAATCTGAAATTAATTCTGCCAATTTATGAAGAAGAAAAAAGAAGTATAGTAAGTTAAATAAATTCAGCAGTCTTTATAAGATGATCTCTCTTTCTCAAACTCCCATGCTCTGGCTCCTTCACTGTCTTTTCAGTTTTACAAGAAGAAAGGCGGGGTGGTCGTGTTCCAGCAGAGTAGCAGAGGGGAGAACATGTTGCTGAATATCCTTCCTAACCAGGAAGGGGAAACGGTGAGCTTTTGTTTATGTTTTCAGAGCTAGTTTAATAAAGCTTCAACATTTTATTATTTAGAACTGATGAATTGTCCCTTGGAAGTCTTTGAATTATTGTCTATACAATTAACAGAACCGCATAAAATATTTTTACACCCAGCTAAAGTCATCTCTGGGTCTGTACAGATAATCTTAGTCTAAGAAGCGTTGGCAGTTGCCTTATCCTCTGTGTCTCTGCCTCTCTCTTTCTTTCTCGTCATTATCTTCAGACATGTGATGATGTTGCTGCACAAGTTCTGGGAAATTCTGTGTTTGTCCATTGGCCTCATCTAGAGGAAGCTCGCATCATTGCAGTGTCAGACGGAGAAACTAAGTAAGAGCTGGCTTTGTTATCTTTCCTGTCTTTTCTGGTAGATGTGTAGATACCACTGAAAAATCTGAAAATATTATATTGTGACTTTACAAGTAAAATTTTGCAACTTGTTCTGAAGATTTTATCTTGAGGAACCGCCGGGTGTCCAAAGAGTGTATGACAGGCCGAGCACTCCTCCTCCCACCAAAGTCACCTGTCTGTCTGACAAGGAGCAGAAGGAATGGATTAAGGATGTCCAAGGAATCACTGAATAGTAAGAAACTCAAAACAATCAAGCAAAATAATGCAAGTGTTTGTGTTTGTATGCATCTTCAATCATTTCTACTCTTTCATATTATTGAAACAATTCTTTACTTCTGTTCTTTGCCAGAACCATCATATTCCTTGGCTTTTTTAGTTATTTATGCTTTTCTTTCTCTTAGTTACTTGAAGAGGAAAGGCATCGTGATAAATGAGACAGAGGTGGTTTTATACGGCCAACTGCTGACAGGAAGGAAATACGTTCCCAAAGCCAATGGTGTGGTGGAACTGGAGAAACAGTGGGCCAAACAGGTCCTCCCCTTTGCCTACCAGGCGGTTGTTAAGGTAACTGCACGCAAACATGATAAAAAGAATACACAAAGAAAACTGAGAATAATCGGTGAAAGACTCTTATAACAGTGTATATTTTACTGAGGCTGTGGTGTTTTTCAGCAGGGCCTTCATGCTGCAGGAAAATAAAAGAAAACTCACTTAAGCTGAGGAGTGCAGCCGTATTAATGAAACTAAACCCTGAAATAAACCTAACATATGCTTTCCATTTCTTTCTGTTTGTTGTGAGAGTAGTTTTAGGCAAATTTAGGTTTACTCCACGTGATTTTGATCTTATGACCATTTTTTCCCCCAAGTTTTTATAGACAATATTGTGATGATATTGATGGACAGATAATCTTATCTTCTTATCTTCTAATCTTCTTGCCTATCTTCACGGTCTCAGGATATCAAAGCCTTTTACTCATCTCTGGCCTGCTTCAAGAGCTTAGATGAGCTCTTTCCTCCAACAACAACCGTCTTCATGGTGGGAAACCCGTACTACGGTGCCATGGGAGAGGTATGTTGTCCATTGTTTGCTCTCTTAGTCCGGGGATTACTCCCTCATTACCCAAGTTACTACCCCTGTTAGTTTTCAAAAATCTTTTTATTAATTTAAACCAAGAAGCCGAGTATAATGTCAGTGTTTTCACACTGGTAGGTCACATTCAGTATAAGTGAAGAAACGAAACACTGTACCCCAAGCTGTCACCTTTGCATTAATATCATCTGCAACTGTCAGATAGATAAAAGTTTGATTTCCACACTCATTTTTTTGATACCCTGAGGGGAAAAAGACAAAAAATTAAGAGGCTTATTTATATAGTTTAGAACAATGCAAACATCTGTGAAAAACACTTTATTCTTTTTTAAGTTCACTGATGTAGTGCAAAAAAAATATTAACATAACATTGATAAGAATTTAGTGATTCCATCCGATTCCTTATTGGTTCTGATATCGATTCTCATTGACTGCACCATAGTCACCATCATCACTAAGCAGCATATCAAAGACATTGCATCCATGCATATTAATTGCATGCTCTGGGTCAAATGTTTGTGCATGTTGGAGGTATTTCCCCTCTTTGTTGTGATCAGTGTTGGGGCCATTACTCAAAAAAGTAATGCATTATACACATTACGCAGAACCCTTTTCTTACAGGTAATGGATTACGTTACTTAATTTCTCCCAGGAGAAAGTAATTCGTTATACTACTCATTACTTTATTTTCATGTTACTCTGTAAAATGACCTGAAACACACTGTCTCATAATTACCATGGCAGGTATAGAAATCTAGCCATTTTTTAAAAAGTCTACCCAGTTAATGCTCCATATCTCCATATTCATATTAATATAAATTTTCAGGTGCAAGATTCCCAAGATGTCATCAAAGACGGGCGGATACGAGTGGTCTTCAGTGTGCCACATGAGCCACAGCTGGAGCCTTTAATCCAGAACCAACACGTAAGACGAGCTTGTGGAGTCATTCTGTGGATATGTATGTTTAGTTTTGTGAGTTTTCTCTCCTCACCTTATATGTTTTTTTGTGTCGTGTAGAAATACAGCGTGAAATACAGTCCTGGATACGTTCTCGCCTCTCGTCTCGGCATCACCAGTTACCTCGTCTCCCGCTTCTCTGGAAGCATCTTCATTGGTAGAGGCTCTAAGAAGAAGTGAGTGTTTATGTAGAAATGCAAAAAAAGGATATCTGCAGTGGGTTGAGCTGTTGTTGGCATCACGTCATGTATTCAGGTACAGTACTAGTCTAAGCTTTCAATTTTCTTTCTTCACTGTGTCCAGTCCCTGTGGGGAACAAAGAGCTAACGTTGGCCTGAACCTGAAGTTCAACAAGAAGAACGAGGAAGTTCCCGGATACACCAAGAGAACTGAAAAAGAGTGGCTCTACTCTGCTGCTGTGGAGGAACTGCTGGCTGAATACCTGGACAGGTAAAACAAATGAGTCATTTTGAAAACTGCTGTTCTTTAACCTGATTATGTATTAATGTTCAGTTATCCTATGAATTGAATGAAGCTTTTACAAATAATGGTGCGGTTCTGTTTTTTTTGTAGATTTTCAGAGGTATTCAACACAGTGTCCAGAAACAGTCACGATGATGTTTTCTATGAAGATGACATTTGGCCTGGAGAGGACCAGAATGGGTAAAACGGACGGCATATACTTAGACACTTCAACCATGTGGGCACTGGCCTTATTTAGTCCCCTAATTGGGCCACTTTTTACTCGGATTGCACAGTGACACACTTCAATCACAGCGAAATTGCACATTTTATAAAGAAAACAAAACATTTGCCACTGTCAAGGTTGCGTTCACGCCATCCTGCTGGGAAAAAAAACCTTGTTTAGGGATCATAGATGTATATAAAAGATGGATGTAGCTTAGAGGTCTTAAAAGTGAAGCTGATGCTGAGGCGTCTAAAAGCTGTATTCATTCTTGTGGCCATCAGGTGGCGACATCTCTAGCTACATTAAGAAATTATAGAAGTGTGTGCGAAATTGTCACTCACCTCTTTTGTCACTGGTTCACTAAATAAATTTCTAGTTTAAATTCACACTGAATAAGCTATGAAGTTCATTTTTATCTTTTGAGCCCCATGAGAGTTAAAAAAAAAAAAAAGACTATAAAGAAGGGTATGCTTCAAAGTTGCTACTGTGTGTCTCATTTGTCAGTTGGTTTACCTTTGGTTTCAAAACAGCAAGATGGTAAGGGTCCTCAGCATAAAGCTTCACCCATGGGTGATGACGAGGAGTTTAGAGCCAGGGGTCGTTATCTTGTTCTTGCACAAATGTCTGAAGGTTGTAGATTATGTAAATGGTGAATTACTAAATGAACCTTGATGTAATTTTTTTTTAAAAACCCAACAGGGCAGAGAAGGTGGCAGAAATCACTTCATGGTTAAAAAGTCACCCAGTCAGCTCCATCAGCAGGACATCCTGTGACCTCCAAGTGCTGGATGCTGCAATCGTGGAGAGGATCGAGGAAGCAGTGGAGAAGACCAAGGTGACTGAAACACAGAGATGGCCACAGACTTCAGAAGTCATAAATTCTTTCTGTATTCACTGTATTTCCATTCACACGCCTCTCCCTCTACCTTCTCCATTCCTGCCTCGCTCTCACCGACTTAGGTGAAGAAGAGCACCAAGAAAGTCCGCGTCACAGTCAAGCCTCATCTCCTCTTCAGGGTGAGTACCTTTGGCATGCACGTATCAGCATCGTACATCGTGTCTGTAAAGAAAGGGGCTGTGTTATTTTAAAAAAAAAACAAAAATCCCAGTAGGAATGGTAACCCCATAAAGACCTGTCAGCCAAAGTTTAGATGATTTAAAGCAGTTGACTAACATCAAACAACAATCATCATATGTAATATTTTTTGGAAATTCCTGTGAAGCAATAAAAAGGATTATGCAGCTGCTTCAAGGAGGAATCCAACATAGTTGCTCAACATTTTACACACAGCTGACTCAGAACAAGTATAAACCAGATGGGAAGGTTATGAAAGGAAAACATGCTGTGGACCAAGAAGATGACCAACATCAGAAAATTCAAAGAGTCATGCCCTGGAAAAAGAAAATGCATAACAAAAAGAAATGGAAAGAAAATGGCACAAACAAGAGTGTTTATGGCGAAGCATTAGGAAACAGGCTACGGCTGGCTTGTAAGGCTGCGACACAAGGAGGAACATGTCACCCATTTAGCCTCTGATAAATGTGTTTATTAATAAAAAAAAGAGATGAAGCTCAATGGCTGGGCAGCAAAAGCGAGAGCAAGGGAGTGGGTAGGGTTGTCCTGCATCTGTCATCAGACGGCAACACCTGTGAAGTCAGGACAGATCGGACCAAAAGTGCATATGCAACACAAGAAAACTGTGGCGGTGATCGTGATCCGTAACAGATTTAAGCATTTCCAACCTCGTTTCTTGTGTTTGGAAGAAAAGGCTGCTGCAGTGGGCTTAAGAGAAGCAACTGTGGACTTTGGCTGATTGGATGAAACTGATGTTCAGTGATGAATTACAAATGCGCAGTGGTCAAAGAGATGATGCTGGATGTGCTGTGCTCCACACAATCATGATAGGGGTTGCAGGTCAAATTTCAGACTATTCTGTATGGTTATATGTGTGAGTGCATTCTCAATTAACCCTGATTGTTTGTGAGCTAATAATTGAAATGACACTTATACAGCCAGTAGCCAAATGTCCCATTACTTTTGAATCTGCTTATGCAGTGTGTTTAAAGGGATGTTTGCCACAGTCTCTTTTTTTATTTCCTAGTCAGTTAATTTAAAACATTTAAAAGTTGATAATGACATTACAAAAATATGTGTGCAGCCCTTGGAACAGCAGCAGGGTGTAGTTCCAGACCCAGATGCGGAATATCGCCTGTTTGACAGAGTCATCAACATCAGGGAGAGCTTCACCGTCCCGCTGGGACTCAGAGGGACAATCATTGGCATTAAAGGAGGTGAGGACACCTGTCATCAATCATTGTCCTCATATGCAAAGTCGGCACATATCAAGGGTAGCATACAAGAGCATGATTAACAGTATGTCTGTGTCTGTTTCTTTAGCGGAGCGCGAGGCAGAGGTTCTCTATGAGGTGCTGTTTGATGAAGAATTTGCTGGCGGTCTCAACATCAGGTAACCATGAGTGTGCTGCTGTAATTAATGTTGGGAATGCTCAGTTCTAAACAATTCCCACTTTACAAACATGAAGTGGGAGGGCATTTGATTTTGCTT
>VUQG01037106.1:0-28236 GCA_015106755.1 Etia nguti
GCCAATTCCAGTTTCCAACAATGGAGGCAGCTACTTAGTTTTAATATTACTCTTATTACTCTTTCTGGGTCACAAAATAAACTTTTAACATATTTTCAGGCAAGAATGTAGCTGTGTAAACTTCAAATATCTGAGTCGGCGAGAACACCAAACTCCCGGCACATCGTTTTCAGATCCCCGCGGTCTTTCGCTACTCAGGTTAAACGTGATATATAAGTCACTTAGATAACTTAAAAATGTTATTCTTTGGCTTTTTTCAGTGTTTTATTTGTTCGTGAGTAAATCGATTTGGCTGAGATTAAAGTTATTAGATTAGATTAATTAACTTTATTAATCCCTCGGGAGGGTTACTCCGGGGTTTTCACACAGCTGAATAAACGTCAAACAGAAAACTGATTAAACAGAAGTGCGAGATGGTGGAGAATTTACGGCAGTGTCCTGTTATATTTTAGATAGCAAGGAGCAGACGGCAGTTTCACTCCACCTAGAGAGCTCGTGACGTAATTCTGAAGGCTCAACCGTCCAATTTCACAGTCGCTCACTTCCGGCCTACCCGGCTTTCGGAGGACACGGCCCATTTAGACCGCGAAGGCCGGGTCCTCAGGAGGATGCAGCCTCTGAATTTGGACACCCCCGCTGTTTCCGGCCAGCCAATTACAACGGTGACATTTAACTTATTTTATCCGATAAATAAACACTGTAAATAACACAATATGTCTCCCTAATTCTGAGGTCTCAAGGTTCATGTTGTATCAACAGAAAAGGCTTGGTTATCATTTTGCAGAAAAAAAGAGGCTGCTAAAAATAAAAACATAAGAGGTTTTTGGACAAAGTATGTGTTCTCCATTCTTTAAGCACCGGTTCGAGCACCGTTTAAGCACCGGCACCGTTTCAAAAGTACCGGTTTGGCACCGGTATCGGATAAAACCTAAACGATACCCATCCCTAGTCCCCACAGACTCCCACGTTAAAATATCCAACAGCAGAAATAAAAACATTTACAGCCTGCTCCAAAAACAGTGTTGGCCTCTAAAGCTCATTTCCCTCTTTATGACACACGTATGGAGGATTATTTTTTCTATACTTCACCCATTTATATTTTATTGACGGTTAATGTTGAGCAAAATGGTTCATGGCTCATGGTTATGGTATCACTGCCTTTTGGAACAAATTTAATGCATTATCACAAATAATGTGGCTTATTGTGGCATTAACTGACCTAACAGCCCTTCTACTAAGTCTGTGTTTTTGTTTTGTTTGAGTGAAATTCTATTGTTTCTAGTGTTTTATTTATGCTACTTAGCAATAATTAGTTTAAGTCTATGGATGCAGCTTTCACTCCAGCATCTCCTCTAAACATGGTCACTTCTGGCTTCATAAAAACTCAGCTCACAATGCCATTATGTTAAAATCGAGGGTTCAAAAAGGATCCCACAAATTAGTGGGTGACATCAAGGTGGATACGTCCACCTTGATGTCAGTATTTTTAGACTCAGGCCTTTTCATCCAGGAAGTCTCTGCACTGAGCCAGGCTCTGTTTTAAAGGCTGCCAATCACAGCACACACACTGAAAAGGCAATCCCATATTGTGTTTTTAATTAATTATTTGATTTGATTTGTCATGCACTTTAGTTATTTCTGCTTTCTCCTTACTTTATGTTCCCACTATTATCTATTCCTCCTGTGTCTGATCATCCGATGATGTGACTCTGTCATATCCCCAGTGTTTATTCCTCGCCTCTCGTATGTGATCTTTGACCTCTGCTGTTGCCAAACTGCTTGTAAGTCTGTGCGCTTTCTTTATTTTTGGAACGCTGGATAGTTTCTGCTCTTTGTCTTACTGCCTGTCCTCAGTCTGCTCCAGCTGCTCCTCGGTGTCCGACCTCTGTTCTATTTACTAAAACCTGAATTTGGGATTTTTACCTGCTAGAGATTTTGTCCTGTTAAAAGGGAGTTTTTCCTTCCCACTGTCACCAAAGGACTTGCTCATAGGGGCTCGTGCGATTATTAGGGTTTTCTCAGTTTTCTTTGTATTTTTGTACGGTCTATCTTACAACATAAAGTGCCTTGAGGATTTGGCACTATATAAAAAAAACTGAACTGAATTGAAAAATTGAATTTAATAGAATCTGGTCAAATGAAATTTACTTGATTGGTATACATTCACTTAATCCTTAATGATTAATTATTAAATTAACCTATGATTTTATACATTTCAGCTTCATTTTACTCAAAATTATTGGGTGAAGAATCATTTTTTGAGTCTATATAGCTAAAATTTTTTATCTCAGCTCTGGACTTCCAACCAGGCTTGTTTCAGAACCGAGACCCAGCTTGATATAAATAATAATGCACAGCCACTCTAGCAGAGTCCAAAAAATAAAAACTGGACGTGAGAAGCATAGGTTCACTTTCATCCTGAAGCTCGTTTTATGTAATGTACTTTTTGCCACATTTTATGTCCTCCAAAAACACTCAGCATTGCTGCCATAAAGCTCACTCAATATTTCTTTATCTGAACCTTTCCAGCAATCATCTCTTCTTTCAGCCACATGAGGTATCCCTCTGTATTCCCTCAGTCGTTGTTAGCATTCATAACTGCGGGCCTAAATGTTGAGTAACACCATCAGCTACCCGCCAGATGTAATTGGCTGTAAATTAGGCTTTCACCCAGAAGTGATCGGTTGGGAGGAAATGGTAACCACATTTTTCTTTTGCCCCGAAACAACAGAGAAGCCCTGTGAATTAAAATTAAGTCATTCCGACGATACTGCGAGTGATTACAAAAACTCTGCGAGGAAATAATATGTATATTTAATGATCCTGGGGAAAGTTTTTTAAACTACTTGATTTCACTCTGGAGGATTTTTATAGGTGGAAATAAAAAAATGAATCCAACTTTTCTGCGTGTTGATGGATTTAAACAAATCTAAAGCAGGAGATTCAAATTTTCTGCTGGAAAGATGCAGAGGGTGAGCATGAAGTAAGATGCGATAGTTTATCTGTGCCTTCTTTGTTTCGGGTGGCCCATGTGTGTGTGTGTGTTTTATTTCCCATGTGTGCAAATGAAATGAGGGACTCGTTGACATTTTTAGAGAGTGCCTCAACTCGGACACAATAAGTGAGCGTGCAGTTCACAGGACACCCACGCTGTAGTCGTGTTATTGCTGAGAACGCTGCACAAGCAAAGCTGTCACCGTGCTGCAGCTTCGCTTTAAATCTCGGCCTGAAAATAATCTACACTGAAAATTTTAATTTAAATTTGGACGGCTTCCACCAACCAGGAACCAGAAACCCATTGGAGAGTGCCAACTGTATGATTATGTAAGAAATAGATTTTGTTTTTCCTGACAAAAGGAAGCATTGAATCTGTTTTGGCTAACGTTCAGGAGCTTGCAATCAGAACAGCGAGTTTCAGCCAAATGTCTGAGAATAGTGAGCACGTCCTTGACTTCCCCTCTGAGGGTTAAAGACACGGGTTCGTGGCCTGAACGCTGCCTTTTAAACATCTGGAATGATGCTAACCGGATGATCTCAGAGTGACTAATCACTGTGATCTCAAGCAAGGCACTTTAACCCCCAAATAAAGATTATTTATTCATTCAAAGACAGGAGGATACACAGGTGAGAGTAAATTTCAGGTGATAAAAACTGATTCAAAATCAGATCTGCTTCAGCCAGAGAGAAGAAAAATTTCTGGAGTCCTTTTTAAAAATGTATACATTGTTAAAAACGACTGACATCGCCGAGCAGCCCTCATGTTGAGCAAAGATAACTTTTTTGGCACCAAATAAAACATGAACTACATCTGTAACTCATTACTCACCTTATTATACAGATTACCCTAAATAGTGAGTGTGCCATTGTAGTCTTCACCTTATATATGTATAGAGTTTAGCTTTACTCTATACAGTTCACTCAAAGTATTCCACAACATACTAGGAAAAGTAATGAAGTCCAGCTGATGGTCACTGCCCGAGAGGCAGACACATTGTGATGTGCCAAAAGCTGCTGATCTTGTTTACCACGACCTTTATGGTAATTTCATAACTTATTAAATCAAGTCATTTAATCTTGAACTCTATTCAAACATTTGACAAGTCTGGCTGCTTTTGTTGCATAAAATAAGTTTTACAGTGAAAACAATGGTCTGAAGCGTTTTCCCAGTGTTTCCCAGCTCCGTATTTGTTTAGTGTGACATGGGTTAGGGTGAGGTGTTAGGGTGGATTCAACATGAAAACAATTGGAGGGTTAATGTGTGTTAACAGAATATTGGACTGGGGAACTTGGGCCCAAAGATGCTCTAATGCAGAAAAAAGACACATTACAAGCTGCACTAATGATCTTTTTTTTTCATAACTCTGTTGCCAGATTTTGTGAGTATGTGCCACTGACAAACAGACAGCTCCAGGAAAAAAAAGCTGATTTTCCCCCCAAAATTGTCTGTTTGAAAAATGCCTTTTGGATGTTTGTGGCTTGTAACAGAAGGGCCAAATATTTACTTGTGTGCCTGCGGGAAGTGAAGCTGCAATCATCAAAAAATAAAGCTCATGTGGAAGTGCCAATAACTGTAGTTCCTCTAATGTCCACTTGAGGCTGGGGCCAAAAGTTACCTTTGTTCTTTATGGG
Source organism: Etia nguti (assembly GCA_015106755.1). Taxonomy (NCBI): domain Eukaryota; kingdom Metazoa; phylum Chordata; class Actinopteri; order Cichliformes; family Cichlidae; genus Etia; species Etia nguti. Next base: position 4,630 of record VUQG01037106.1, read on the forward strand.
TTAATTCCTTCTTTAGAGCAAAGGTGTAGGCTGTGAGTTTGGAAACTGTTAAGGCTTTTATAATAAAGTTATAAGTTCAGGAGTCACAATTCAGGTGGTCTCACTTTGCAGCATCCACCTTTTATGTACAGAATATGCTCAAGTCCCACCTCTAGCCCCAAGTGGGCCAACGCCCCCCTCGCAGCTAAAATTAAAGGTTTAATTATCATCAAGATTTGCTTTTGTTCGGTTTTCTGAGAAGCTGTAACTGACGACATGTTCGTCGGCAACAGAGGTGTCAGTGGAGGTGAGCTAATCATTCAGCTGTTTTCCTTTCAGAATCACATACACCAGTGTCAAGTGGAAATAAGACAGTATATTGACTCTTATATTAAGTGCTGTTTCACAGTGATGGTTGGGACGGTATGATATGCACTCTCCCAAAGCTTGGCGGGGTCTTCTCTGAGTGGGACACTTTCAAATCACACTCTGGTCACTACCCAAAGTCAGGACAGACCATCTTGGTGTCAGTAAAAAGGGGACTGCTGACTGTAGGTCCAACCTTCCTATTAAAAGTTGGGTAACACCATGATGTTCAGGCAGGGTCACAGCACTTACGTCCAGCACTCTTTTAAGACTTATTCCACCATGACAAGTGAGACCACACGGGAAGGTTTGCTTTCTGTTTGCCAACGGTTGGTCCAATCTGTGATCTGGTTTTTGTTTTGAGAGTCAGATCAAATAGAAACATATGTTTGCTCAAGGTTAACATTTATTTTCTCTGTTCTTTCATAAATATTTCCTGTAACTGTCATTGATTATATATGAATTTCTTTATTTTTTCAGCTTTCATCCTTTTGTATATGCATGCATTTTCTCTTACTGCTAAAGATGAAAGACTGAAGAGTCTATTAAAGGTCTTACCATCTGTGATTTCTGTTCCCGTGAGTGGCTCGCTCTCTTTGTGGCTGTAGGCGGCGACCACAGAGACCTGGTAAAGTGTCTCTGGAGTCAGACCTTCCAGCATGGTGCTGGTTTCATCTCCTGGCACAGTTTTTTCTTGGGTCTCCTGGGAAAACATCGACTTCCACTGAACGCGATACATATTCACGTTCCCAGGCGCAGCTGTCCAAGACGCCATGAAGCTGGTGTCGGTTACATCGTTGGTGACCAGGTTTTTAGGAGGACCCCCCTCTGGAAATAACAGTTAAGCAGTGGATTAATCAAAGGAATGTGAAACAATAACTTATACTGTGTATAAAATATAAATGGCGATGTAATGGTGATTCCACAGTTTTAGTTTTGGACACCATAGCTCTTATATTTCCTCTCAAATCACAGCAGATGTTTTCAGACTTGACTGTGAGCATTTTTTATACTGCACAGTCACATTGGCAGAGATGTTTTAATGTTCTTTCCAGTATTTGTGACTTCTTTTATTTAAAACCATCCTCCCTTTTAAACAAAGGGACCATATTGGACGTGCTGCCAGATCTAATTATTTTTCAAAATGGAAACTATTAAAAGGCAATCGAGTGGACCGATCACCACAGCCATAAAGGCCTGAGAGGACGGCTTAAACACATGTGAAGAGCTGTCCAGTGCTTTTTGTCCATATTTTTAGGGATATTTTGAGATTTTTCGGCATCATTAGTGAGTGCAGAGCATTGGATAGGGGAAAGAAGAAAGACATAAAACATGTCGGGAACCGAATGAACTCAAAGTGTCCAAGCACCAACAGGAAATCTCTTTAATGTAGTTCACTGGATGTCTTTGCTTCATCAAATCATCACTATAGTCCTCCTTTTATTGGAAGATCGTATGCTGGACGCTTTGATATCTCACTTTTTTCAGCTTTTTGCTGGCTACTCTAGAGTTAATGGTTCGTGAGTGTCTCTCTTGTGGGTTTTATGAACCTTTAGAACAATTTATAAAACAGAAAAGTCCTTTTTCACTCCATATTTTGCCTTGTTCCCATGTGTAACATATCTTATTATTATTTCTAGCCCTCTCTGACTGGATTAGATTTCTATTAATTATTATGTATCGAATATAAATCAATTATATTATATTTTTGGAAACCTTTAAACATCTGATCCAGATGAAAATCAACCCTTCTGATTAACACTGGCACATTCACAGTTCCTTTTCCTCTGTTGATCAATGACCACTGTTCATGTCCTGAAGGTGAGTTCAATATTATTTTTAGGAATAAAATGAATCAACTAATGAAGGGAAATTATCCTGTAATTAAAGCTGTCCAAATTCTGCTTTGCTACTTTCGAACTGTGGAACATTACAAGCATAGTTTTAATTACTGGATACCTGATGATTTGCTGTGGATACTCACGGTCCACTCAGACCAAACTCACGCTATCCAGAGGATACGCCTTTAGGATTTTTGCCCCCTCTCTAGCCATTACTGTCGCCATCATTTTTGCATTTTTTATTAGTATTTGTTAATATTTATTTATCAATCTTGGCTGGAATTGCTCCACTGAAAAGGCTTGAATGTTACTCATAAATATATATTTTTATTGCCTATTTCCAGACCTGTGGGGTTTAAAATAATACTGCAACCTGAACCTACAGCACTTTTTTTTCCCCCCACAAATATTTAAATGCAACTGCAATATATGTAAGAGTCCTTAACCATAGCACTGGTTCATTATAGTGAAGGGAACAAAGCAGCAATGCTTCAGATAAGTTTTTGGGGGCCAATGGTGGAGCTCGAGTGGCACAGGAATAAGGTTTGTCTTGTTACTGGGATTTCTTCGTAAACTTCGTTTTTGGTCTTTTTGTGGAAATTTGTCAGAAATAACTCAACAGTTTCAGGATTTTTCCAGATTTTTGTTCTTGGACTCTCCTGGAGGAGCTTTGCATCAGTCACGTTTCAAAATGACCTTATTTATCTGTCAAAATGTTTTAGCCCCTCCCCAACTAAGCCCCATTTTTCCTTATTGGCTGCCCCTCACAAACAGAAGGTTTGAACAGCAAATGGGTGTGGCTCATTGCCAGAGGTCTGTGACTGAGATGACCAAAATAAAACACGTGTGAGTGAATATGTCTGCAGTGAGTTTTTACAGAGATCGTTTAAAGCCTGAGGTTATAAGATACCAGTTCTGCTCTAAAACTATGGAAAAGGCAGAAAAATAAACATAAATGGAGGTTTATAGAGTTACGTTAACCTTAAACTCGATTGCATCGTCACACTAAGCATCATTGTCCTTACATCGTGGCAGATGACTGCCCCTCCTTGAGCCTTGTTCTTCCTGTTAAAGGGGAGTTTTTCCTTCCCACTGACGCCAAGTGCTTCAGTGCTTCTGATTGTTGGGGATATCGCTGTGTTATTGCAGGGTCTTTACTTTACAATATAAAAAACCTTGATGCAACTTTTGCTGTGATTTGGCACTATACAAATAAAACTGTCCTTCTTCCCCACTCCCCCTGCTGACCTACGCATACCTGGGCCCATGCATGCTTTAGTCTCAGCTCGACTCTCTCAAACCCTCAGTGCTGGTAGAAGTGACACGGACTGTAAAACTGGTTCATGTTAAAGAGTTTTCAGATGTTTTAGGATCTTAACTCAACTTCCTGACAGCTCAGGCACACACAATACAGACGGATATACACAAACCCCACAAATCTACTTTGTGTTGCCTCTCACTGTTGGGTTGCCTGACTCGTGTTGCCTCTTACTGACATACAATCTCCTCTTCTTCCATCATTCACAAATATTTCCAGCAGTCTGCTGTGCCTGGATAGGAAAGTGAAAGAGGGAGGGCCAATATTAAATTATAACTCTTCGTCTGTGGCAATAAAGTTTCCACAACAGGATAATTATCACCAAATATTAAATCCAGCTATATAATCAGTGGGATGAGTGTGAAATACATCACATTCAAGCTTTTTTGCCAGTCGATACAGATCTTTGGAAAGAATGGAGGGGGGAAAAAAAGGAAAACTCCCTGCTCAACAAATATTTATAGTAGGAAAAATTGTTTCTGGTCTCTATTCAAAAGAAGAAAAAAAATTCAGGATACATATTTTTAAATCTAATGCTAAAACGTGCATGTGCACACTCAAAATAATTAGAAAAAATTAGAAATAACTCAAATTAAAAGGCTGCCTGGATGTTATTGAGAGCAGGCCAGTGATTTCCTGCCAAAATGATGGTGGAAATATTATTTTTATCATCTATTTAAATGTGCAAAACATGTGGCCAAACAGAAAGACGAGCTCTATTAGTAAATTAAGTAGCTAACAAGTTCTCAGGCATGTCAGGACAAACAATTTAACAAGATTGAACCAGCAGATTGTTCTGTGCTCACAGCAGCATGGAAAAGATGTAAAAGGTACAGATTACCCAAATTAAGGCTTTTATTTTGACAGTCTGCATCTTATTTCAATCAATTTTTATTTCTGAGAAGAAAAAAGTTAAACTTCTGTTACTACGAAGCTTAATTTCCAATCCTCGGTGTGTTGCAGCGTTTCTCACTGGCTTTGGCTTTTGCAGGTTCGCTTTTGGAGAATCTTCAAGAATGTGAAACGTGCCAAAGGAATTCAGGAAAAACTGTCAAGCGTGTATTTCTTAGTTTATTTTTAACTGTCACTGGTGCTTAGCTTCAGTCACCCCATTTCCACTGCACTGCCGCTCTCCCATCAGCAGGAAGCTACCAATGCTGCCATTTGTTTTATCTTCCTGGAGGAGCTCTGGCATGAAAAACTGGAATCCGAGTGCGGAGGCTTTAGAAAATAACAGCCGTCAGATGGAGTGTAGAATATCTGGCGCTCCGTGGACGCTCTCAGACATCTTTTTCCACAGTCCATCAAAGCAAATCGGAATAAAACCACAGAAATTAAAGACAGTACTGCTGATTTCTACCACTGTCTATCTATAAACTATCTACAAATCAAAGTCAAGCTGCTCTCAGCTTTTTCCAGGGAAGTTCAGAGTTTTGGGCTAGTTTGGCTAGCACCTTCGTCACTCATAGCGTGAACAGAAACAGCACCTCAAGGCCATGAGGCGGGTCTGAGGTCCTCTCAGGTCTGGCCTGTTTGTGCTGCGTCTGGGACTCCCTGCAGTCACAATGGAAAGTCTCTTGGCTCACTGCCTTATATAAACTTGGCTATTTGACATGTTCCATCGACCATCAGCCACCAAAGAGTGCAGAGTCACTGCAGTTTCATCAGGGCGGCCTACATGGACATAAAAACTTCACTCTGGTCATGTTGCTGGTGCTGCTTCACATCACAAGAAAAAGTCTGTCTAGCTCAGTGAATAAGAGACGAACTGCCCTGAAACTGAATTTCCACTACGAGTGTCTGGGTTCACATTAAAGGGCCTGTGCTGTCACACGGCATGTACATAAAGCTGATTCAAAACACCGCAAAGAGAGTAACTGACAGGGAGGTCATATTTCTCCAATATTAGCTTCTCTTTATTGGCTCTCTGTTAAATCCTGGATCTAATTTAACCCTGCAGGGCCCAAACCACTTTTTTTTCCTTTTTTTTTTGAGCCAAGACTGTGAAAAGACCCGGTGTGTCTCTGACAGACTATAAAGGAAAGGATTATAGCTGCACCGAGGATATCTGCAGATCTCTAAAAGACAAAAGGACGTTTTGGAAATCTTAAAATGAGAATGTGATCAGGCCTCATCATCATAGCTCAGTAGGTAAAGTGTTGGCCCCATGATTGGAAGGTCAGGGGTTCGATTCCCCTGAACGGCTACCCTGAGGTACCCCTGAGCAAGGTACTGTCCCTACACGCTGCTCCCCGGGCGCCCAATGGCAGTTAAATGCAGAGAGGAATTTCCCCACAGGGATCAATAAAGTATACATTATTTTCAATTTGTTATTTATTGATTTGCTCATTTTAAAATTAATTTATCTGTATGTTTATTTATTGTCATGGTACTGGATCTGGTACCCAGTGTGTTGTGTTTTTGATTAGTTATATGTTTAGATTTGTTGGTTTTCGTGGTTTTGATTCTCATGATTGTTTTCTGCTTATGTTATATTCTTAGTTCTAGTCCTTAGGTTTGTGTTACCTTGCCTTCCCGTGCTCCACGTCTCATGTTTTGTTACTTTTGTCTCTGTGCTCCATGTTCGCTCTGTCCTCCCTGTCAGCCGTGTCTCCTTGTCAAGTCTACGTCTCCGTGCCTGTCTTGTATTTCCTGTTTTACTTTCACGGTCTTGCGTCCTGTGTCCTGTGTTTTCAGTTTTGTTTTCTCCCCGTCTTGTTATGTCAGATTAGCTGTGGTTTACTCCGGTCTCCCATCCCCTCGTTACCCCCTGGTGTATTTAAGCCCTGTGTTTTCCTCTGGCTGTTGCCGTTTACCCTGTGTGTTGTGCATGTTTTGCTGAGCTCATTGTCACCCTGGTTACTTCTGAGTTTGTTCTTAGTTTCTAGTTTTTAGGTTTTCTTTTCTTTTCCTGTTTGTATTATTCGAGTTTGTTGACACAGCATTAAAGCTGCCTCCCTTAGTTCACTCCTTGGTTTCTCGTGAGTCCTGCATTTGGGTCCTTCATCCTATCTGCTACACAGTCATTTATGTCTTTATTTATTTTTGTCTGTCTCAGTCTCCCGTACAACAAGTCTAATAGAATCTGATAAAACGGGAAAATAAGTTAGAACCCAAATCATCATTAACATTCAATTACAGTTAAAATACTTAAATGCTTAAAAATGAATGCATCTGTTCTTTTTGTAGGTTCTTCTAATATAGATTATCTAGCACTACTTTATTTAATATTTATTTTATTTGTATATTTTTAGTTTAATATTACCAATTTTTTTTCTATCTGTTGCCAGACACTTTCATTTTGCTTAAAGGCAGTTTAAAATTTTGTATTTATTTCTTTGCCTAGTTGTCTTTTTGATTTCTATCAAGTTGATACTTGCTGCATATTGTTTTCTAATTACTATCAGCTGGTCATTCACCTGTGAAGCACTTTGAACTGCACTAACCTGCATGAAATGTGCTATCCAAATAAAGTTTGAGTGATCAACTGATTAATTTTAATGTCTGGAAACTTTTGTTTTTGGATCAGTCGCTTCCAAACTTTCATGAAACCCTCAGAGGGAAATATTTGTTCACAGCCAGTGTGACCACAGCAAACCACAGCAGGTTTTTTTCCCCTTTTTAAACTTTATCACCTCAATTTCTTTGGCTAAAGATGTTTGTTCACTCTTTTATAGCAATTGTCAGCCAAACTCACTGAACAAAGGACACGCTGGTAGACCAGACCAGAACTTAATCTCACCTGAGGCACAAAAGCTGCAAAGAAACCAGTCCCCTGCAGAAAGCTGAGGTCATTTTCACAGGTTATGACACATTTAGTGTCCCAGGCTGATGCAATCGGCAAAGAAAAGAACTCATTACGAGAATGAAACCTCTATATATGTATTTTTAGATCTTATGAGGTTGAAATTTAGAGTTTTATGGAAGTCCAAGTTGTGAAAATATAAAAGATCATCCTTAAAAGTCATTAACATAAAAGCAGAAAACAAAAACTGTCTGGAAAATCTCTTTAAATACACCTCATCATCCCCATTCTTGCAGCTTTTACTAACATTTGTTTTTACTAGTTTGGAGCAATTTTTTTCAGCGCTCTGTGGAAATCATTCAAATTGAATTATATAACTCTGGATATGCACAGTCATCAATCTGACAAAAAGCGACATGTTCCCTTCATATTAAAACCGTTTTCCATCCCACAGCAGCATCACGCTCCCAAAGTTCCACAATCAGGAAGTCCTGGTTAATGTCAGTGTGCTGGAGTTCTTCCAAATGCAGGATTGAAGCACAAAGCAGCTGCAGCTCCTTTTAAATATCAGCTGTGGACAGGCTTACGTCACACAGCTGAGCGAGATCGGCCACACTTACGCAAACGTCTTTAGACTTTATCCCGAGATCTGCTGTCTGAGTGTTTGAACAAGTTCGAAACAATGAAAACAAAGCCTCTGTGCAGCATTCATGCAGTAGTTCAGTTTGATGGATCACAGAAAACATTGTGCTGAATCTGGCTTGGAGACGAGTTTTCCATTTTAGCATCCATAAACGGAAATCTCCGGTGCAGAAAACAAGGCCCTGATGAAACCTAACACGGGCTCTAACTGTACAGTTATAGTTTTAACGTGGTTTTAATGTGGGTAAAGGATCCCTGCTGATCTGAGAACATTAAGCCTACACGTGCGAAGGATGCAAAGGTAATGATCGCCCTCCTGCCAGCTGCTGACGTGGGCTACAACCAGGAGAGTCTGGAGCCTTACCCCTGCAGTTACTGACAGTTTTCTGAACAAGCTAAAGTTCACTCTGTGTCTTTAAGCTTTCACACACGAACAACACAACCTCAGCTTCAGGCCCAATAACATGAGAGATGTCAGCTGTGGTATTCCTGAGCTTTGAGCACCATAAACAGCTAAAAGAGTGCCGAGCACTGGCAGCAGATATGAGCAAATATCACTTGTAGCAGTCGGAAAAAGTTGTTTTTGTTGGCTCACTAAGGAACAATGTCTATGCCCTGGTTGTGGTGAAATCGACCGCTGAAGCTCCAGTCACCCAAGCCTAGAGATAGGTCGGTGACCACCTGGTAAACACCGGCTGCTGGGGAAATATATGTATGTTTGCAGATAAGTCAGCATCTCCCACTGAATTACCGATGACTAGAAGAATCTGCAACTGACCAACGCAATCACAAGGAGGGTATTCCAATAACCACTCGCTTACCAGACAGGCAATACAACCTCCAGCTGCAAAGAGACATCTTCCTTTTTATGCACCACAAGCACCTGACCTGTTTTACTGACGGTGAACGGGCCAAAAATGGCTGAGTGACGCGTTTTGATGATTACTTCTAATTCATGGCACAAGTGGATAAGTATGTGGCTTTTAAATGGTGTCTATGGTTGTATTGGAAGATATCCGGGGTTTAAAGTACTGAAATAAGAACAAATAAGGAGAGGATTTGTCCTGATATACTTTCTATACAGAGAAAATAACCAAAGTCATGCATCACTCAGAAAGAAGAAATGTTTTTACCTCACAGTCCAGCAGACCAAGACCTTGGCTGTGTTCCTAACTGAGTGAAATAATACGAGCTTTATCGGGATGATTTAAAGGTCAGTTTATCTTGTTAAATAGCTGTGAGCTCAAAATAAATGTAATCATTATTTTTGACGTAATCAAGGAGGGCTGTGTCACATTATTGAAAATCTCAGTTGGATTCTGTGAGCACTAAACTATCCTTTACATCTTACATCTTAACTTGACCTCATGACTTTTTCCATCAAGGTCTAGGAAACGTGTTTAGGAAAAGACATCATAGGGAATTTTTGGAGTCTACACCATGCTGTGCCAGTAAGCACCGAACAACATGAAGCATCGGAAAAAAAGGCATGGCACAGCAACCGGGGAGGCATCTGGAGCCTTTGGACAACACTATTAAATTCCAGGCAAGCCCTCACAAGGTGCAGAGAAAGAAAGAGAGAGAGCAACAGCGCGAGGCAGGAGGAGAGTAACACGAAAGGTGGAGAAGGAGAGAGACAGATGAGTGGAGCTAGACAGAACGGGAGAGAAATGGTGAAGACAGACAGAGAGACAGGCATGAGTCAGTCTTTCCTGCTCCTCCTAACCTTCCAGCCTTGCTCTCAGCTGGCTTACATTCCTGTCCGGTCTTGCTGCTCCTCATCTCCACCTCTCAGTCTGGCTGCCTGCTGCTCTGTCCACTGCTGTGTTACTGCAAGTGCTTTGGAGAGCAGCTACTCCACTCCAAGAGTCCAAACATGGCTTAAAGTGGACATGCTCAGCTTTTCCTAATGTTCAGTCTTATGTTCTGCTCCACTGGTAGGTGTTCACATTAAAAATGCCCAAGGTTTGGAAATATAATGTCAGTGTATGAACAAGAGCCAAAACTCAAGCTTCAAACTACTCGAATTACTCTGATTTTTTCTGCTCTTGACTCTGTATGATGTCATAAAGAAGCACAGAAGCTCCTCCAATATGCTTTAAAAAAATCTTCTGTTTGCCAGGGACAGCCAATCAGAGACTATGTCCCACTTAGGAAATTTAAGAAGTTTTACGCTAACATTTTTTATGACTCAATAGAAAAAATTGGATTTGAATTTCAGTGCACACTGCCTGCAACTTTTTAAGTATTTTATCTGTTTTTAATTTATTTTAATGGTTTGATAAATATGCCAGGTGCTTGCTGATGTGTGTAAATTTGCTATATTAATAAACTAACTTGACTAAATGGCTCAGACAGAGTATGAATTGACGGAATTTTTGCCTCTAGGAAAAATGTTTCAAGCTGTAATCAAAGTGAGGTCATTGCAGTTAAACGCTGTGTGTTTTAACCTTTGGTCCACCAGGATGTAGCTCACTTCTACGGCGTTAAGCCTCTACAGCAGTGTGCCTGACGTAAACCTCGTCCGTAAATTCTGACCATGCTGACCAACTCCCAATAACTGGAATTAAGTCACTTATGAGAAAGTCCTCAGATTTTATTTACATCTCTCCAACCAAGCCTCTTGTGTTTTTTGTGTCCTGGCTTCATATAAAAACCAAAACTAAATCATACAGCTCCATTTACACCTAAATTAGCGACTGCATATATTTCTGATTTTCGTTGGTGTCAGGAGAATCCACAGCTAGTGGAATAATTTCAGCTGGTGATTCTGTTTTCACAACACAGAGTGAAACAGTTTATAAAAATAAATAAATACGTGTCGCTCAGCACAACGTTGTGTCTATTCACATTTTTGCAGAGCCTTTTTACATGATGACGACGGTGATAATAAAATGCTCTTTAATCTCTCCACAGTCTCATAGGCTTTTGCAAGACAGCCTAAGACCAGACTTTTGACAAAATATTTTCAAATTTCCTCTGTTCACATCTTTGCATAGACTTGTCTGCCACTGTAGCTTGTAACATCTATACTTTGTATTTGGTTTGAACACCTCATATGCCCTTAAAACCAGATTAAGTCAGGCATATCCGTGTGCTTCATACAAGCAGGTTGTTCTGATACTGTGGTTTCAGGACCCTCTCAAAGGTCAGAGCCGCATGAACAATATGAAGCATGTTATTTAGCCCATCTGGGTTGCAAAGAGGCTTGCAGCAGTGGCAGCTTAAGCAGCTTAAATAGTGTACCCTGATATATCAGGTGTATCGAACTGACACATCTCATAAATTATCAGCCAAAGCAACTGAAATGAGCTTTAAATGAGATCAGCTTCATGACACACCACAACTAATGCTATGCCCAAATTCACCTGACATTCATGGTATTCATAACACCGCAGAGCAACCACCTAATCTCGTCTAAAAAAACGTGATTAGCTAAAGTAAAGGGCTAGATTCCCTAAAGACTAAAATCCAACTCCAGAGGAGGTACAGAAGTATACCTCCCACTTTCGCTCCAGTGTAATGCAATGCTGAAAGCTTATTATGACTTTTTTGTCAAATAATGCCAAAAACATTACCTACATTAAGATTTAAGATTGTTTTGACTTAAGATATTCTTAATAATTAACCTAAGTGATATCAGAAATGATTGGTAAAGTCACAAAAATAATACCCAAGAGATAAAAGAAGTCATTTTTCAAGACTAACAATAACCCTCTATGAAAATTGGAAGGCTTGCTCCTCTCCCCTCTCTCATGCTCTGAGTGTTTATTATTTCTTTCCAGTAACAACAATTCTGACCTCCAAGCCTCGCCGGGTATTGAAAATCAGATCATTTACAATATTTTGGAGCAAAAGAGCCTCATGTTAAACACAGACTTCCATTAAATGTTTGTTTTAAGAGTCCTTGTTATGATCTGGTTCTCTTCCAGCATTTAGTCACAGCAATTACGGAAAACCTCAAACATTAACAGTGGCTGTTGGGCGGTAATAAAAAAAGCATTATCGGTTAATCTCGGGGGATCGGGGGATCGGCAGATCGCGGCTGTGTGCAAAAGCTGACACAGCCATGCAGTTTATTTTACAGAGTGGAAAACATATGTGCATTAATAAATATTAATTAAGCTGAAAATGAGATATTTTGTCAGGTGAGTCTGATTTTTTACCACCCAAAGTCACTTTTCATACAGAGATTAAATTTTGCTTTTCAACCAAAGGAACTTAAAATAATCAATGCTTTAGATATTTATGATCCAAGTTTGTGTAAAATGATAAGTCAGAGAATTAGCATCAAGTCTACTGAGCTTTTTAGCCTGCTTTAGTTAATTTTTTCACGTTGATGGCTGCCTGCATAAGTCTAACCACCAGCAGAAGCAATACAATGGTGATGATACACCACAGATTGCTCTTTGTGTTTGACATCTGATAGTTTATGATGCCATTATATACCCCAATAATGGAGCTCCACTTTTGCAGACTTTTCAGGCTCCAGTTACACAGCTAACCCATCAATATGTTTACCCTATCGCATGGTATCCGTCGCTCACACTGGCAATCGCTTTAATTACTCAGTACCTGCTCATTTTTCATCTCTAATGGTTACTCTACCTCCATGCACCGTGATGTCCCCCGTTGGTTGGTGAAATCTTATCGTGAGACCTCAAGCTGAGGATTTCTGCTGCCCCTATCTTGGTGTTTTTAAACTATGTGTAAGAAACGAGGGGTAAATCTGGGGATAGAGACTTGTCAATCACGACACAGACCCAGCCTAAAGCACACACAGCTTTATTGTCCTTTTTGACTCTAATGGAGACCATAATTTACTAAACGAACATCGCATTTTATTAAATGAGACTTGAAACTAGTAATTGAGACTATATACTCACAAGGAAAGTATTTACTGAGGTCATAAATGAACCGAGAAGATTTCCCACAGACTTCTTTACAGTCTGACTTCTCGTTGCTACCTGTGTGGTTTAATTCAAAAATAAAGTGTCTACACTCTGTGTTTGAAGGGTTTTTTGTCTGAAAACAAAGAAAAACAGCTTTTCTCATGGAAACAATGAGACAAACAAACAGACAAAAAGGTGCATGTGTTGTGGCCCATTAATCTTGCATCATGTGACTGGAGGAGAAAAAAACTGGATGAGAAACACTCTCTGAGCCGGAGGACTGCTCGACTAAGACACCGAACTCCCAGTTGCTCTACTGGAGCAGCGCAGAAGAAAACTGTTTTTACTGGGCAGCTACCAGCATGTCAATTAGTCAAAGAGACTCTAAAATTGAAGTATGTTTCAAAATTTCCCCTTTGAAAAATAACTGTTAAAACAAACTGGTGAGTCATGGGCAACAGCTTCCTGCGTGTGCATTTTTCTTACTGTAGGTGTATTTTTAAGCAAAAACTTTCCCCCTGATATCAGTCAGGATAACTGGGACAAAGAGTAAACCACCTCCTGAGTAACTGTGTGATATGGGAGGTGGGAAAAACTGCTAGCAAAAGAGGGAAAATGCATACAAAACCTCAAGGTTCTGCATCGATTCATAGTTTTGAGGTAAAGTCATGGTACAGAAACCTTCTAATGGGAACAATATTATAAGCCAAATGAGGGGGAGCATAAACCCATCTGAGGGCCAGCTGGGCGTTTCATGTCAAAGAGGTGCAAGCTGGGATTAATCCTGTCCCATTTTATAAACTGTCAAATTCCAAAAAAACGAACAAAAAATAGAGTCGGCTCAGACGACATGCAGCTGCACTATGTGAAGGAGCTGAAAGGAGCAGGAGGTGAAAGGTAAACGCTAAGAAAAGCTGTTTCCATGGCACGAGGAGTATGATTTGTTTATTTCCAGCCTCTGTCTTCAGTTTTGGATAAAAGATTATAATCTTAAGCGTCTTTGGAAGATTCGTCATTCCTCTCTAAAAGCAGTAAATCCGCCTGTGCTCGAATCTACAAAACTTGAGAAAAACATCTTCGGTTCGCTTCCTGTCTTTTTTGTTTATCGCCTTTGAGTACACCATGCTCCATTTCTATCTCTGAGCTTATGTCTGTTTTTCATTCCTTTCCGTGTAAGGCCAGACAGATTTGACGAGGAGCTCGACAGGAGGCAGGCTGCGCTAACTTCACAGGGCTCACAGGGGTCAAAAAATGTGCGGACTCCCCACACTCCCAGGCGGCACGATGACTTTAAAATGACACTTCATTCTATCAGAATAAATTCTGAGTTATTCCCATTCTTTAAGCCGGAATGACAGCTTGGACCCATTAAGTTTTAATCATCCCCAAATCCTTTGTGATTTAAAGGTGCAATTAGATTTTCATAGTTTTTAAAGTCCCCTAGCACCAAGTAAATGATCACAGGATGTCTGCAGGCACCTGCCAGGGATCAGAACCGGTGACTCAACAAGTCACTGAGCCAACTACTTGGACTTCTGGGCTCAGTTTGTCCCGAAAACAACAAAAATCTCCTTCAACTGAAGCTTCACTAATGTAGCTGTTATTTATAAGAACATCTGTTGCCCATTAATTGTTAACCCTTTAAAGCTTTTATCTGTTTTTTTTTTCTTTTTTCAGTTTTCACACTGTTACATGGAGATCTATGGCACAGCATCAGGCTCAGCTAACCAACTCATTTAGTGTTCAGCTTTAGCCTTGGTACTACAGTTCCCAAGATGCTTTGGCTCAGGCAGACAGGAAGTGTAATGCTACCACAGAGTTTTTTTTTAAATGCTGGTTCCTCTTGTGTTCATATTTGTTTTAATTTGGTATTTATCAGGAAGCACACACAATGACGTTCATCCCATAGTGAAAAAGATGCCATATACCAGATTTAGCTGCTAGCTAATTTACATCTGCAGTCTGTGGGTACATACACCTGATATTAAATGGGGCTAATGATCTTTTTTCTTTGGTGCCCAACTTTTAAACCTGCTACAATCTGCTTATCCTTTGATACGGCAGAGAATAAAAGTGTACAACTGATGTTAAAAAGGTTATTGTTAACATCTATTAACTTTTTATTAACTATAGTTTATGCTTTTTTTTGTTTTTGTTGCATATGTTGATAACCACACTTGCCTTCTTTGGTGGTGCCCTCAGTCTGCAGGGGTGCTCCGGGGCCGGACGGGTATTCAGGAGTGACAGTGACGCGGTAGGTGGTTTCAGGCCGAAGCTCATGGAGCACGGTGGTTATCTCCGTGCCAGTGGTGGTCGTCTCCATCCTCGAGCTCTCATCGTCGAGCGGTTCATAGTTGAGTCGGTAGCGAATGACCGGTCCGGGAGCTGCTAGCCATGACACTCTGAAGCTGTCTGTGGTCTCTTCAGATACTCTGAGGTTGCTAACTGGGCCTTGTTCTGTGACACAAGTGAATCAGCCACCCTCAGCTTTAACTGCATGTCTTTACTCATTCATGCTGCCACTGTCTAAAAACCTGAGCCTATTGTTCTGCGGTAACCCGGAGCAACCAACGGTGTGAATCAATCAGTACACCTTCCAGTTCAATATTACACTTAATCACTTAATGTGTTCCATCACAAGTTTGGTCTTGGTATTAAAAACAGGTCTTCAAAAGTTATATTTAACTTGTTTATATCTGTACTACACCTTTATGTTGATTCGCAAAATATCTTAGCAGCGTGGAGAAAGAAAAGCATAAATAAATGTTTTATGCCAGTGTAAATACCTTCTAACGTAGTCTGATAGCCAGTCACAGGAAAGCTTTCCCCTTTCTCGTAGTGAGCGTAGATGTTGACTTCATAGCGGGTGTAAGGGTTGAGGTAGGGCAGGAAGGCAGTGAGGGAATCCCCGGGCACAGACATGGACACAAAATGCCCGTCGGGGTCATCCGCCGGCCTGAACTGAACCAGGTAGGACTCAACATTGGTGGCGTCCGTCTTCCACGAGGTCCTAAAGCTTCTGGAGCCGATCTCTGAGAAGGCAAGGTCCTTCGGCGAGATCAGTTCTGGAGGAGGAAGAAGATTTTTTTTTAACTTCACAGGGTTCAGCAGCTAGTTCTTTTTTTGGCATAGTGTCTTCATTACGAAATAAGGAGAAGAAGAAGACGGTTAAATAATTAAAATAAAACAATACAGCACATTGCTCCGAGAAAAAAGATGATTATTCTCTGAAAGAAAATTATTGTAGCTGTAAACTCAGATGTGAATGGTAGAATCATCAATTAACTGGAATTACGCATTACCAGCCTTAACCTCAGTCTTAACAGCTGAGGTTAAGGCTGGTAACATCACTCCAATTCTGAGGCTATCCTCGCAATGGGAGGTGGATTTTCTTTTAATGTCGGTCCCATTAATTTTCTATTGTATTAAATAGACTAGTGACTGAGAATGTAAACTAGACTTCTATATAATCTGACTTCTTTCTTTAACCAGAGGAGCTGCTCTCTGCTGGTCATTGAGAATTAATGCAAGTTTAAGGTTTTCAGACATGGAAGCTGAGCCCATATTTCATATAAAGCCTACCCCCAAAAAACATATTAAGTAATGCCAGCATTGCATTAGGTTAAATTTTGGTAAGTTTGCAGGATTGCTGAGCAGTTCTGAAATGATGATCATGTTACAGAACAACAATTTATTTTAATAGGAAGACTAAAATGTTACATCAAAGTCAGGGTAAAGGTGTTATCCTAGGTTATTAGAATGAAAATGTAAAGTATTCAAATCATCATACAAAACTGTTTGTATGGTATCCACCTCTGTGGAAATTCTTTAGGACTCTATGTAGCTATATATATAGCATCTCTATATAGCATTTCTAAATTTTGATAACTTTTTTATCAAGATTTGTGTTTTATCAGAAGTTAAAATGCAATTTGGCGTTTAGTTCCAAAAACTAAACTGACTGACTAAATGTGGAACAACTGAGATATTTACAGGTGGTTTGTCATCTGTTTTCTAAATGGATCGGTCATCAGAAGAAATACGTTCCTGGTCTGGCCCTGAGATTAAACTGGGCTGTATGTAGCCCAATATATGTGACTGACATCTCTGATATAGTGGGAAAAACAACATCTTTCTCCAGATCTGGCTGTTAGTTAAAGGTGATTCATAGTCACATGCTCCATCTGTTAAATCAGCCCCAGATGTGATACCTATGAGTGTCCCCTGTCGTGAAAAGGGTCCCTTAGGAGTCCTGTTGTTGCAGATTTCAAAGTCCACACTCGGTGAGCTGCTCGAGATTTTGTTTTCCCACTAGGTCATTTGAGATTAGACCCACCGCAAGCAACCCTGACTAATTTATTCACTGAAGTTTGCAACTTATCTCCCTGGTATTGATTTTTCAGACACAATGAAGACATTACTTCAAGCAGCTGGCCAACAGGCTCAGACTTGCATCATCAATCAGCTCAGTCTTTCTAGTGGAAAAACTAAAGCAGTTCTACAATTCGTATTTTCTGGAAGCTCTCTTTTTTTCTTCCTGTCTAAGGCTGTTATCCATAGAGCATTAGAGACAGATGGCAAAAATACAGATCTCTGAGCTGCACCTTTATCACGGTTTAAAATGGTTGTGCACACACATAAACCATCATCTGAAACAGACAACAGTAGAAGAAAAGGGGCTGACCTACAAGGCAGATAATATCTGACAGTGCCATCACTCAGCATCGGGAGGGCCAAGGCCCGCTACCAGAGCTCTTTAAGTTGGGCTCCTGCACATTCTCTTTGTTGACATAAAGTCATTATTATATAAGGATTATATAATCGGCAATCAAAGCTGGTGTGAGTCACATATAACGCTGCCAGACGTGGAAGCTCGTTTTGGCAAACGCTGAGCGATTATTATTGCCCTTTTCTAAGAGGATGAAACAGCATTTGTGATTTAACATGTTTGGTGTTTAAACCAGACTACCAGACGTTTCGGGGTGGGTGATGACTTCAGTGCAAAGAACTGCACTGCAAAGAACAAAGTTTTGTTTATGTGACAGACAACATACCTGACAGCCTGCATAGACTTTGTGTGGTACCACACTGAGTCATCTGCTGCTCTGGCTCAGTTTAAACAAATGCAAATACATCTCTGCAAAGCACTATTTGACCCTATTTGCACATGGAGAAACTCTCCCTGTCCTTGAAAGATCAAAAGGTGGACATGTGTTTTACACATTGAGGCAAAAAAAAAGGCTTTAGCTAATAAAGACATGCTCGGAAAAGGGACATGAAAGTAATCATGTCCATGTGGATGGCTGATGGTACAGTTGTGTACTTTCATCGACCTCACAGGGTGGTAGAGTTGCATCCGACTGCTGCTGTGGTTAATTGTTGAAATGTTGATTTCTTTACTGCATGTGTAACAATAACATTAGTTATCTGGTAGATTTAGAACTTGAGCTGAAATTAAAAAAAAAAAAAAGATTTCTAATTAATGTACTAAACCCATGGATCGATCAAAAGCATTGGCATTTTTCTTAGCACTGTATGCAAATAAATGAAAGCAGCTACAGCTGTTTGGTGGTTAGGAGGAGGAAGCTGTTGTTTGGTGTGGAAAATCTCGAAAAACTAACAACATGTGTTGAACTTGTTTAAAACAAATAAAGAAAGAAAGCAAGATAAATCTCCAAAATTAACCCCAAAATAGAGACCAACAGGATGCTGGACTTGTTTATAGTTTTTGATGTTGTACTTCTTTTTCATTATTGTGTGAACACTGAAAACTATACTTGCTGAACAAATGGAAAGGGTTGAAAGCAAATTCTAAAAAATAAAACTAATAAACTGTGGGCTGTTTCGTACTCCATGGTTGGTTCTGTTGAGTTATCTTGTGCCAACAATTAAGCAAAGTTTATACATTAAGTCCTTTGAATGTAATTTAGCAAATGTGAAAAGGAAGCATAAAAAACAGTCAACATAAAGAATATCATTCTCTGCAAAGGAAATCACAATAATTCATCTAAAACAATACAGTATAAAAATTGTGTGAAAAAGTTTTTTGGGGTTTTTAAAAATATTTTTGTATATTTTGCACTGAGTTTTTTAGCTTTTGCACTGTACTCAAAAATGTACTCAGTGCTGCTGACTGAGCTGAACACCTTTTTTCAGCTCAGTCAGCAGTATTGTGACAGGGGCTTATCTGAGCTGAATGAAGGTGTTCAGCTCATGAAGAAATCCTGAGAACTGAATTCTCCTGTGTAACTGAGAAGCCTCAGAATTAATAGCCAAAGAGGTAAAAATGTGCTGAAATCAATCTTAAAGCAGTAAATCTGTTGCAGACTGGTGGTTTCTGAAGTCTTATAAACAGTGCTTATAGGCCAAAATCAACAGTGAATGGTTCAAACCTTCAAACATAGTTTTTACAGAATTATAGACTAAAACAATTGCAGTCAGAAGCAACAGCTTAACCCATATTTACGTGGGCCTTGAACCTGCCTTCACTCACCCACAAGGCAGGTTCTTCAACTTTTTAGGCTGAAATGTCCATACTGGAGTATTGGTATACAATTCATAGTGTATACTACAGCTTGGAATTAAAAGAAATCCTATAATTATGACGCTGAATAGCTTTAATGTGCTCTTGATTTCTGGCTGTAATTGAAAAAAGAAAACTTGTGCAAACAAAAGTAAGTTCCCTGACTTCGTCTTGGACATTGCCTATATGTCCTTGTCAGACTTTCTATTTAAAAGAATTTGTGTTCAATCACTGTTTTATACTATCAATTATTATAGATTATAAAAAATGAAATAAAGTAGATATCCTCAATCGAAAGAAGAGTAAGAATGTCAAACTTCCAATTTCCGACTGTTTCCCATTCCAATGAGCTTTCTGACTTTATTCTAATCTGCAGGTTTATAATGAGGACAAAAGAGGACAAAAGTTCACATTACTTTTAAAGTAATCAGTTGCCAAACTAATTAAATTACATAGACTTCTATGATGTTTTGTTGTTGTTTGTTGTTTCAACCATGTTTGATAGGGATTCAATGTGTAAAACTGATTAACATCCAGCTTTACAGCTAAAGCTAGGATGTACGCAACTACATAAAGCAACCTGAAGTAGATTAAAATGAGCATTGCTTTCTTTTCTTACATATATAACACAGAGTCAAAATAAAGATTGAATTTAAAAAAATCAAAAAGCAGAAACATAATATATGTATCCATCAAAAGAAAAAATTAAATCTTACGCAACTCTATAACCCTAAACACAAAACACAAGCACATTGATCAAACAAAGCCCAGCATAGCACAATGTCATCTGCATAGAGGATTATAACCACATTACTTACGTCTCTTGAGGATGTTGCGGAGTTCCTGTTCAATCCTGAGGCAGATGGACTGAATGAGTTCTTTGGATATTCTCTGGAAGGCATCAAAGTCTTCTACAGTGTACACATGGGTCTCTGCAGGTGGATTAGCAATGGCCTCAAGCTCACTTCGCACAGCATCCTTAACACCCACAGCAAAGATCTCCACATCAGCATTCCTCAGCCTGGTGGCCGGCTCTTGGAAGGCATCGGATGACTTTCCATCAGTGATGAGGATGGTGACACGAGGAACATTGGCACGCGCTCCTCTGGCAGCCTGGAATATCTTCTCCTTGACATAAGTCATGGCCCTGCCGGTGTTGGTGGAGCCGCCGCGGTATGGGAAATTTCGCACAGCCTTGACCACGGCATTTAGATCGTGATGAGTGTTCAGGTAGAACTCAGGGTGAGGATCCCTGCTGTACTGGACCAAGCTGATCTGAACTTTGTCAGGCCCAATGTCAAAAGTATTGACCAACACCTCTAGGAAGGCTTTTACTTTGGCAAAGTTTGCCAGACCAATGCTGTAGGATCCATCAACCAGGAGGACAACATCAGCCTGCACATCCACACCAAGGGAACACTCTGGATACAAAGAAAAAAGAAAAAGTACAAAGTTGACTGTCAAATTCTTTACTGTTCAGCGACAATGATATCTAAAGGCGTTTATTCTTGGAGAAAGTTGATAATGAGTTAAAGAATGGTGGTGTTGAGAAAGATTTAATAGCATGTGCTAGTTCTCTAAAGATAATACAACATTTGAACAACATGTTACAAGGGTGCTTATAAAAGAGTGAAAACTATAATTGATTAGAATTTGGCTGGTTTTTCTAGTCAAATTGGCAGCAGTGCACAGTTTCCAGTGTGGCTGCAAGATCACAGTGTATTGTTTAATCAGCATGTCAACCTCCAAATGCGATGTACGCTTAATCTTCTCTGTTGTGTCAAAACAGCGATCCTTCAGTCCAGGTGGTATATACCACAACTCAGATCACTTCGTCTTGATGTTCTACCTCAGAAGAATCAGGACATTGCAGTACAACTCTATGCTAACGCACTCACCCTGGGGACAAATTTACTGTGCATAACTCGTGAAAGACCATGCTCTTGGTCTTGCTCCTCACCCGACTTGCTGCTAGCATGCCTGAAAACTCCAAATTTTTGAAGAACTGAACATCCAGGGAGCCATTTGAGTGATTGGACATGCCAGAACAGATGACCATTAAAGTGAGATCAGCCACTCTGAGGCCCCCTGAGGTCTAATCAGGCGTAATACTAACTCTAACTCTATCCCTATGCTATCAGAATTTGTATTTTTTTTAATTGCTTTCCAAAGTCTTGGCAATCATTGGAGAAAGTAAGGAAGTATTTTAACTAACAAGCATTGAAATCTATGAACATTTATTCCAAGAATCACATTTTGTTTGTTTTTATGATATTAAATTAGTGTTCAGGACTAGAGCTAGAGGCCGGTGATGACTTAGACATCACTGGTTTAAATTTGGTAAGCTTTTTTATGAACATGTTTCCAGAACTTTTTGATTGTCACCTGCAATTTGTTTAGTCTGACGTGTGAGCTGATACAATGTTTCCAGGTTTCTTTGCATTATTTACAGCAGAGCGTTGAGTAAGTCCAGTGTGCCAGAGCCTGCCAATTAAACCACTGATACACTTACATTTTAGTCATTAATCTATGCCGGTAGTCAAAGAGGAGTCTCTCTATAAACGTTTACTTTCATTGTTTTGTACTCACCCAGTGAGACTCTAACTGGCAGTGTCTTCTGCATGGCCATGATGGGCTCGCTGGGTGTCAATCCCTTCAAGGCAAACAGAACGATTTGGTACTCTGTATCCGCTGAGAGGCCTCGGACCACCACCGAGGTCTGGCCTGCGCCCACATACAGTTCCTGACGCATGCTGCCAGCCATCATGGGGATCAGCTGAATTTTGTATCCAGAAACATCTCCTATAGAGGGGTCCCACGTCAACCGCATGGACTTTGAGACTACCTCCAGGACCTGGAGATTGGAGGCTGGCTCAACAACTGCAAAAATCAGAGACGGAATCACAATTATAATATCATATATTAGGAAAAAATTAATAAAAAATAACAGACAAAATGTGTAAGTGTATATTGCAATCTAAATCAAACTACAGTTTCAACAATATTAAAGGGTAAAAACAAAGGTCCAAATGGCAACTTCAGGAGAATGTTTTTTTTACAACTCAAACTAGGCATGAAAGTAGTTTTAAAGATGTCTCACGTTCATCTCCACTGACGAATACATTGAGCTGATCTTCTACTCCAGTGCACATCCGGGTAATGAGCTGTTTTTGCACGTTCTTTATCATGTCGAAGGTGGCCACACTGTAGATGTGACTGCTGTAAGGGGTGGAGGCCATTAGCCTCATCTCCTCTTCATCTGCCTGTTGGATACCTACAGGGTAAAAAGACAGACCACAAACTCAAAGCTGTGGTAAAAGCAGAGTGGATGGTTCTTCATGAACATGTGGAAATTGTTGTGGTTGTCAATGCCGGCCAAATTTAGAGATGATTCCTCATTTTGAGCTAAGCTGAGGTGACACCAGTGAATTCTTAGCCATCCTTGTAAACTCACTGGCATCGGTTGACGAGGTAACGGGTGCATTTGCTCCACGTCTGTAATTACTGGATGAAATAAGCAATCTGTAACAAAGTTAAGCGAGCATTTATTTTCCACCTTTGCATATTAAATGCTCTCTAGCTTTTCTGTTCCACATTGGTTGGAAAGTCTGACAACATGGGCAGTAAATATGAAAAGGGTTTATGATGCTATATTCCTCTGTAAAACTTTGACACTGTTGGAAGAGTTGTACCCATGCACAGATTTAAGTTTGACTAAGAAAGCTGATATCCTGTGAACTTTCTTATTGAGAGAGGTACTTACTAATAAATATTTTTATTGCTTTTAGACAGGGTCAGCTATGATATGGGTTAAAAGCCTTTCATTAGTGCCTATTTGGTGGGGCTGGGGTTTAAATCCAGCAACCTTTTTGATAACAGACACTGAGCAATTACCATTATTTCAAATCAAAATCAAATCACTTTTATTGTCACATCACATGTGCAGGTACACTGGTACAGTACATGCGAGTGAAATTCTTGTGTGCAAGCTTCACAAGCAACAGAGGTGTGCAAAATACAAGAAACAGGAAAAAAGCAAAATATAAGAATGGGAATCTGAGAATTATATGAATAGATATATGTACAATATAAGAGTGTATGTGCATTACTGAATGTGTATACTAAATATGTATATCTGTGTGTGTGTGTGTGTATATATATATATATTTTAAAAATTAAATAGAATAGAATAAACAATAAAATAAAATATACAGAGGTTGGCAGTTGGAAATGTGCAAAACAAGTGGCATTTATATACAGTATGGAGTGCATAATGTTGAAGTTCTGGTAAGTGAAGGTGA
>VUQG01037112.1:11827-29114 GCA_015106755.1 Etia nguti
GTGGACTTTATGGGACAGCTGCATTTTATCCAAAGTTTCTCTACGATCTTCTGTCCACCACTCATGTCATATCTTATGCAGGATGCCTTTTGCAGGGTTTTGTGTTGCACTGCACAATTTGTGCTGACTTCTCTCTTCTAGCTCTCATGGCCTATGACAGATATGTGGCTATATGTCGACCTCTTGTGTACCACTCTTTCATGACTAAACAAAGAGTTTGTATCTTTGTATTTTTTGCTTGGCTCATTCCCGTTTATCTTCTCTTCATGAGCACGATAACAACAGCAGTGTTGAGGTTATGTGGCTCACACATACCAAGAATCTACTGTATAAACTTTTTAATTAATAATCTAGCTTGCTCTGCCTCCTTAGCTACAATTGTTATTCCCGCTTTTAATTACACCTTTTATATCGGCCATGTCCTTTTTGTTTTCTGGACTTATGTACATCTGATCAAAACATGTCAGTCAACCAAAGAAAACTGGAACAAATTCATGCAGACATGTGTACCACATTTAGTCTCTTTAACAGTTGTTGTTGTGTCTTTTTTATTTGATATGTTATATTTGCGATTTGGCTCAAGAGAAATACCACAAAGTTTTGAGAATTTCATGGCAATGGAAATTCTCCTCATCCCACCAATCATGAATCCCCTCATGTATGGATTTCAATTAACAAAAATAAGAAACAGAGTTTTTGAATTCTATATGTGGTAAAAGTTCAGCTTTCAAATTAAAGTCATAAGTGTTTCTGTACAGAGGAAACTTCAAATATTTTTTATACGTGTGGCCTTTCAAACATCTATACTATGCATTATATTTGGTGTCTTATATTTATCAACAGTTTATTTATTTTTATTCTTTTTATCTTTAAAGATCTGAATCTCTGTGAGTCATAAAGAAGAGCATGAGCACACAAGGCTAGATGCCCACCATCTATCACAGCAGTGTCAAAACTATTTTACAAGTGGATTTATAGTTTTATATATTTTTCATTAGCTTGCATGTATTGCATGAGATAATTACATATATTAAACTACAACCACTAAAGGTCATATAGACATCACAGTCTCAATAAGCATATGGATCAGAGCGTTCATCTGGTTTTTAAACATTTAATAACAAA
Organism: Etia nguti; assembly: GCA_015106755.1. NCBI lineage: Eukaryota > Metazoa > Chordata > Actinopteri > Cichliformes > Cichlidae > Etia > Etia nguti. The sequence goes on from VUQG01037112.1 coordinate 12,953, forward strand.
AAAGGAGTGAAACTAAGCACATTTTCTACACATTTTTAATGTATTTATTTTTGTTTTGTAAATGCAAACATAATCTTCAATTTCATTTAAAATGTCTTAAGTTTAAATTCTCTCTCTATTAACTGAAATATTTTGTTGGATCTAGTTTATTTGTAGTTACCTATTATACCCTCAGTCCAAAGTTGCTGTTTTACACCATGTAAACAGTATTCAAATGTACTGTGAGGTTATTGTTGGAAATTTCAGGCAGTAAGTCAGTTTTTTCAGCTTCTTTTCAGGGTTAAAATTATACAGAGACCAGGTTATTAGGGTAAAATATATTTACATTTGCAAAATACATTTTACTGGATTCTTTTCTTTTACAATCTAAAAAGAAAAGACTCAGTATAAAACAACTCTTTTATGTTTTTCAAAATAAAGTAAGAATATGTTGCTTATCAAACATACATACACACACACACACATATATACATATATATATTTAATAAAGGAATCTAAATAATTATTTTAGGTAACGATGTCACGTCTCCTGAGGCGTGGAGAGAGGAGAATGTAGACCCAAGAGCAGACGATGGAAACAGAATCTGAATTTAAACTAAGGTCGTGCCATTTATTTAGGCAGAAACACAAAACAGGGAAAAACCATGGATCTGAAACTAAACAGGGGAATGCCTAAACTGGGGAAACCAAGCAAATAAGCACAAAAGCTGGAACACTTGAAAAATCTTGGAACCTCGGGAAAAACACGGAGGAAACGCAGGCGCAACAACAACAGATAAAGGAAGACAAAGTACTAAATACAAAGGATAACGAGGGGATGGGAACCAGGAGGGAAGCACAGCTGGGGCTAATCACACACACATATGAGACTGGGAGGAAGCAAAACTGAACACACTATACACAAGACGAGGAACTATCAAAAAAAACAGGAAACATGAGAGAAAGACAGAAACGTGGACTAGACGCTGGAACCTGGGAAGAGCAGTCATGAAAACTTAACTAGACATGACACATGGAACCCAGGAGGAGGCACCGTAATAAAACCTGGGAACAAGAAATGACTAAATACAAAAGAACTTAGGAAGCTAGAAGTACAAGAGACTAAACCATGGAAAACACTTAATCAAAGAATATACAAAACCCAGAAAAACACAAACAGTATCATGACAGTACCCTCCTCAAAGGGGCCGTCTCCCGACAGTCCTAAAACAAAACAGTCCACCAAACCATAACAGGTGACGTTGGGACAGAGTCCAAAAACAAGGGGCCATAGCATCCAAAAGGCTAAATAGCAGAGTTCTGGAGGCCGACCGCGGAGCCAGTGGTGGTGATGGAGCAGTTCAAGAGGCCGACTGCAGAGCGAGCAGCGGCGACGGGGACGAAACACGTCCAGAGGATGACTGTGTGGAAGGGGCGACGGCGTAGGCGAAGCAGGTCTGGAGGCCGACTGGGTGGAAGGCAGCGGCAGCGCAGGTGAAGGAGGCCCGGAGGCCAACTGTGTGGAAATTGGTGAAAACGGTGCAGGCAAAGTTAAGACAAAGCTGGACCAGACGGTGCTGACCTCTGGTGGAGACAGAGCTGTACCAGACGGTGCACTTACCTCTGGACCAGGCGGTGGAGTAGAAGCAGAAGGAGGCTGAGCAGGGGGTTGAGCGGTTGGTTGAGCTGGTGGCGGCGTTGCAGCCGCAGATGGTTGAGTGCCGCCACCAGCTCAATGGGCTCCCCTGAGCCTCAAGCAGAAACAGGCAACGGCAGGGCGGGCTTTTCTGAGTCTCCAGCAGAAACAGGCGATGGCTGGATGGGTTCTCCTGCGCCTCCAGAGAAAACAGGTGGTGGCTTGGGAGCCGCAGGTGGTTGAGCAGGTGGTTGAGCAGGTGGTTAAACTGGTGGCAGAACTAGAGGTTGCTGGGAAGCGCAGGTGGCTCGACTGATTCTCCTGAGTCTTCAGCTGGTGAAAATGGGGGATGTACAGGCTCGCCTGAGACTCCAGAGGATGAGGAAGGTGGCTGGATGGGCTCGCCTGAGCCCAGGGACGGACTGGGACTGAAAAACAGCCCTGGACTTTGACTGGGCCCGGCCCAAAGTAATGGTTCTCTTCACAGTATGTCAGCCATTTTCTGTCTGTGCCGTCTTTATGTTTAAACACTCTCTGTACCATCAGGGATGTTGTCTTTTACTGAGGGTGGAAAGCAAAAAAAACCACTAGGCTGTGACTGTCTGACTTGGGGCGCTTAAAAAAATGTAAAGTTGAGCTGCAGTGTGTGTCTTTCCCTGCTCTCGGTCTAAGCTCAACCTAAAAAAAAATGATGGAATGGATTTAAAAAAAGGTTTTCTTCCAAGATAGCACGGAATAGATTATATAACAGCATGTTATATAATCTATTCCATGCTGTCTTAAAATGAATTTATTACTTGATAAGCTTAACAATTTATGCAGTAATTACTCTTACTGCACAAATAATACCACATCTAAATGAAAATGAACCATTACAAATGTAACTTCTGTATTTAAAATCTTCAAAGTTTGTAAGCATTAACTGTAACACTACCAACCTTTTTACGTAAAAGCACAACATATTTCTTAATATTAGCTACTGCATGTGGCCTTTTACAGCTAAAATGTTGAAGTTTAGCTGTTTTAACTACTGTAATCATAAAAAAATTTGTAACTTAAACATCACCCCTAGCAAATAACTGTTTCTCCTCTTATGTTCCATACTTACTTGCCCTGGATCTGCTTGTGGAACCAGCTCATCTTTCTGTCCCTCATAACTGCTGGCATGTTGCTGTGTAGCTGTCTGCCTGACTTCTTCACTGCTGTGAACCTGCTGCTGGCTGTGCTGCTAAATATGTCGGTTAGTCTGTGACATTTAGAGGCTTCATCATCTAATGCCCGCAATTTTTTTTTCTCTTGCCTTCTCAGCCCCACCCTTTTTTTTTTTACTTGCAGCCGCGTTTTGCATCGTTTCTTTCCACCGTCTTTGCCTCCTACTCCACTTCCTCCTCCTACTCCACTTCTTCTTCTCCTTGCCTGGCGGCCACAGCCAATGCAGCTGGCATTCAACTTAGAGGTGCAGTGCTGCCCCCTAGAGCACTGGAGTGTGAAAGATATTAGTGAGGGGAAAAAAACAGGTGTTGAAAGCATGCGTGGAGAGTACCGGCCGTTCTATGACTCTCCAGAATCCACAGATGCCCAGTCCGCCCCTGCCAGCAGGTGACATCAACCTACTTTGCACTATGGTTACATTTTACTCACATGCTAAAGAAGAGTTTCAGAAACTTAAGTATGCCACATTTTAAATTGGTCCTGTTATGCATTTTCCAGTAGGCGAGAGCATAAAGGTCAAAAGCTGATGAAAAAGGGATTACGGCATGTCATGCTGGATAATGGAGGACACTGGCAAAAGTAAAACCACAGAAAAATTAATCAGCAGGGATAAAACTTGACATGATTATTACTATTTTTTGTAAAGTGTAGAAGTGAAAGAGGAGAAGTATCCATTGCAATGTCAAAGTACTAGAGGGGACACAAGGCGAAAGCCGGTCTTTAAATCCACTGCAGTAAAGAATTTAAGGCAAACAGGTAACAAGGTCAACAGGAGAGACTCCGCCTCTGGGCAGGGCCAAAAAAGGAAACCAGACAACCTCAATCTTTTCTTCACCTGCAGGAGTGGAGAGAGGCAGAGACAGAAATGAGGAGGGAGAAACAGCAGGTGGCCTGTCCAGACCATGACAAGAACAACATAGATACCTGCTATCACACTCACAGACTTTCAGCTTCCTTTATCAGAATTTAAACTCAGGGATTCTGTAAGTCCTGAAAAATACCACCATCTTTTGGACATTTATCACACTTTAAATGAAGAAGCAATGTCTGCTGTAACGTCTGCATCTGTCTGCCTGACTTTACTGTCTGTCTGCCTCTTGTTTGTCTCTGCAGGTGAGATTGAATTTCTGATTGATAAAATAATACTTCTTTAAGAATTCTGTTCATGGTTTAAAAAAGTGTGTTTAACTGGCCTGTATGACCTGCCAGATATGCCTAAAGTTAAAGAGTTAAAGCATAATCATGACTGTTCCTGTTCCAGAGCAGTTTCAGCGAAAACTGTGATTCTGTTACAAAGAAATGTGGCTTTCTTCCCGGAGGAGAGCTGAGTCGTTTAACAGCATTAACACTCTGTTTACCCGAGCTTGTCCTCTCCTCCTGCTACACCTGCTTCATTTCCTCATACCTACAGGTCATGTCAAAGTTCACATCAGAGGACATCTGATATCTGCTCAACTGCACAAGTTTTTGTTTTTACAAGCATAACAAGTCAGGTTGAATCAGTTCTTGCACAGCAGTCTGTCATTAGCACAAGGATGTGTACAGTAATCTGTTGGCAAAAAAATAATCTGTCATAAAAGCTCCTCATTGGGACAAAAAAACTTTATTTTTGAACTAACTATATGACCTTACCTTTCACTATTCACAGAAAAGTGTCACTGTCACTGAATTTCAAACAGCATTTTGTAGCCAGAAAAGATATTTAAAAATGTAAAACTTGAATTTAATAGACTTCGGTGCAAGTCTACTAAATTCATCCAATGGATTAATACTCCATACTACATAATACTACATTTGAGTGAAGCACAAATGGCTGTTCTGAGCTTTACTGTCTAACTTTGCAAGCGAGATTCATTAGGATCCCCTTGCAAAGCTAGGCCAAAAAACCTAAAACCTCAGTTATAAAGGTGATTTGATGGAGGTCATCAACTTTCTCTTTTAACCCCGGCTTCTTGATCAGGACCAGTGAGCACTCACTGGGCCTTTTCACATAAAAAAAGAGTTGTTGGACTCATCATTTGACTCTTCTTCCACACAAAATGGATCAATTGAGTAGCTACTGCTGACCCCAAACACAGAAACGGATAGTTTACCACTTAGTGCTGCGCATCAGTGCACAGTAGACCTCCTCTTAAACTTGATATTTGAAATATGACACAACATTAAAAGCTGGTTTCAAATCTAAAACTATCCCATTGGCTGATCAACATGGGTATGGGAATTATATTAGTTGGTATCCTGATTGAAGAGAAATGTATTTAAATGACTGAATATTGTTAGTGCTAAATGCCTACAAACAATCTGGCCAACTTCAGAATATGCCTTCTGTCACTGCCACAGCAGAGGTGTAAAAGAACTAGTGAAGACCAAGCATAACAATGTATTTATAAACTGAATAATATAGAATTAAGAAACAGTTTGTGGTGCTGTCAGTACATTAAGTTCATTAAGTGAATTGAAATCACAAATATAAAAAGTAATTCTTCAACAGACAGTCAGTCTTTAAATGAATGTGCCCCTTGTGTTTGTCTGAAGCAATTTACAGTAAAAAGCTCACTTATCTCGCAGTAGCTCCTAACTGTGTAGTGACTGGTTTTACTTGCATGTCTTTAACCGCTCTGTTGTTTCCTCTTCCAGACCAGAAAATCATCATAGCTGTGCCGGGACAGACGGTCACTCTGCCATGTCGAGCTCCAAACAGCGGCAACCCCATCATAGCTGCAGAGTGGAGCAGAGCTGACCTGGAGCAAGAATATGTCCTTTTTTACCGGGACGATAAGCTTGATACAGAAGAGCAGCATTCATCTTTTAAAAACCGGGTGGATCTGCAGGACAGACAGATGAAGGATGGAGACGTGTCTCTGATTCTGAAGGATGTGAAGACTGATGACTCGGGAGCGTACGAGTGTTACGTGGTCCAGAGAGGAGCGAACCGCAGGAAGAGAGCCAGTCTGGATAGTGACCCCATTAGCACCACCTACCTGACTGTTGTTCCTCCAAGTGAGTTGGTAGAGTTCAGTTTATTAGTAGAGATGAAGCTGCTTCCTGGTTGTTGATGTCTGAAGTTTTTTGAGTTAAACATGTAGCAGAGGTCCAAAGTTTGGATCCTTGTACCTTGTATTTCCTACTGGCTACAGTCTGTAGAACATAAGTGAGCAACATCTGTTCTTCTCAGATGGCCACAGTAATTTAGACAAAGTTGGTAAAGGGCTACATGTTGAAACATGATACATATACATATATATATAGTGTTTTTTGTTTGTTTGTTTTTCCGTGATTGGCTGCTGTAGTGATCAGTTAGTTCCTTAACCTCTCTGCTCTGTGTTGTTTCCTCTTTCAGGCCAGAAAAACATCACAGCTGAGTCTGGACAGAACGTCACTCTGCCATGTCGAGCTCCAAACACTGTCCTCATACCAGGTGTAGAGTGGAGCAGACGTGACTTGAAGGTACAATATGTGCTTTGGTACTGGGAAAAACAATTTGTTCCATATTATCAGCATCCATCTTTTAAGAACCGGGTGGATCTGCAGGACAGGCAGATGAAGGATGGAGGCGTGTCTTTGATTCTGAAGAATGTGACGAATGCTGATAGTGGAACATACGAGTGTTGTGTCGTCCACGAAGTGAGAGACGGTAGAAAGTTGGCCATTTTAAAGACTGATCCCATCAGCATCATCCACCTAAAGGTTATTTCACCAGGTAAGTCAGTGGAATTCAGTTTGGCTTTGGATAGATTCAGTTATTGTCAGAGTTGTTTGGCTGTGAGCTGATAACTCAAAATGCATAAAAAGATGTTGTCTGTGATCAGAGCTGAAGCTTGTGTATTCCTGACAGCTGACACCTCACATCTGTTTCTCACCTGCAGGTCAGCCAGGAGGACACGGAGAGGATGGGGCTGTTGGACTAACAGTTGTTATTGTGCTTTCTATAGTTTTTTTTGCAACTATAATATACTACATAAAAATGACAGAAAATACAGAAGGAGAAAAAAACAGCACTTCCCAGACGAGCAGCAAGCTGAAACGTTCCACTCGTGTCACTCGTCCCACCTTTCGTAGCAAAAAGACAGATGCTCTGAAGACAGATGTGAGTTCACAGTGACGGGAATCCAGTAGGCAGTAGTCAGCTGTAAATGTCTAACTTATCTTGAGTTTGGTTTTTTTTCCATCTTGGGGTTTTTCTGGTTCGGATTGGTGGCGTCTGGGAGTGGGTATGTTTAGTCTGCAAATAATTAAAAAACAAACATCATAATAATAAGTTAAAATTACAGTTTTCATTGTTTTCCTTTGGAGCGCCTAAATGTTTTTCTATGCAGGAAAAAGGTGCTCTTTGTGAAGATCATGAGAACATTTCTGTAGTGAAGTTTCCTGTTTTATCAACTTTCCTCATCAACTTTAATGCATTTTTTGTGACTTTCCCCAGTTTATTACTCATGAGGGTTTAGTTACTAGTGTCAAAACAAAAATGAAAGAAGGGAATCTTAATTTTATCATGTCTTTTTTTCCTGGATGTGTTTCATCCTGTTCATCATTTTTTTACCCAGTATAACTTGTGTTTTCTGTGACACTGTCTCTGTTGTGTTATTTTATTATTAATAAAGTGTGAACATGTGTTAGTGTTGAGTGTGATTTCATAACTCCAGCTGTGAAGTTTTTGACTGTCAGTGAAGATGCTGGCTCATTATGAAAACTATACTTGTCACACATTGTAAAAAAGTTAATGTATCTATTTAGGATTACTTATATATTATATTGTATGATATATTTATTAATCTTATTTCTTTCAGATCATGAAACCATGAACAGAATAAACCTGTGATAAGAGTATGGATGATGGGGCAAAGACAGCACTTTTCAGTTGCAGCGAAAATAAAAGAAACAAAGAAAAAGAAATAAAATTGAAATGAAAAAAACAAAACACCAATGATAAAATCTAATCTGATTACATCTGTTACCTTTCTGCCACTTAGGCAGTTAGACATTCTTTAGATTCCTACAGTTTATATTCTTGAGATCAAGGTTTAAAGAAAAGAGAAAAGAAAAAAATATGCAAATATTTCCATCACAGTCAGATTAGAATCTGTTCACTGTAAAAAAAAAAAATAAAAAAAAAATGTAAATATTTGGGGAGGTGAACCTGAACCAGTCGTGCTAGGTCTGTTCTGATAGATCAGAGAGTAACTGGATCTTATCTGACATCTAATCCTGCCTGGTAACAGCTAATAAGTAAGGACAAAGAAAGATGTTTTGCCGTTGTGATTTTTTTTTGTGTGTGTGTGTCAAACTTGTTTTGTGGACTCCCGCATGAAAATACACTGCTCAAAACAATTACAGGAGCACTTTAAAAACAGATCAGACGTCAAAGATCATGCTAGGCAGGTATACTGATATGGAGTGGGTAGCGTGTTTAAAAAGGATGCCACATAATTTCATGGAAATGAAACTTATCTAGTGGACTGAATTTAAAGACACATCAAACATCAAGGTGAAAGAATTATGTGGAAGGCTAGTCCATTTTTCAGTAACTCATAGTGGTACTCAGTTTGTATGGCTCCCATGTGCTTGTATGTCTACCTGACAACATCAGGTCATGCTAATGACGGATGGTATCTCCTCCAAGACCTGGAACAAGGCATCACTGAGCTCCTGGACCATCTGAGGTGGACCAAAATATCATGTCACAGAGGTGTTCAATTGGATTTTTAACCACTCAGTGGTATCAATTTCTTCATCCTTCATGAACTGCCTGCATACTCTTGTCACATGACACCGGGAATTGTTGTGCACCAGGAGGAACCCAGGATATGCCTCCCCAGACCATCACTGACCCAGTAGTTAATTTCATTAACATCAAAGCAGCTAAACTGTTACTTAACTGTTCAGATCAATATCCCAGAAGTTTAACAGAATTGATACTAAACTCTGATTAAAAAAAAAAAAAAGACTGTATCCCTTTTTAAAGTTTACTATTTTCCTATCTGTCCATGAAATGTTAAGTGGTGAAAAAAAGAAATTGTTTGTGGCACAATATTATCAGGATCAATAAACATAAAATATGCATATCAATATCACTCCACAGTGAACTGATCATTAAAAATATTATAGAATATATTTTGAAATAACTTCCATGTTTTGTGTAGCAAAAATATGTCGCTCTGCTGTAATACACCAAGATTACCAATAGACTTTAAATCTGAATCTGCATCACTAGCCTCATTGGGAGTTTACAGAGTGTGTGGGGTTTGTGCTGACTCAGGAAAAAGGAAAACAAGATTTAAAAAATATCTTCAGGCTCAGTTTAAATCACGAGCTCATGAGTTTTTGAAGCTCGTCAGACACCAAATCATCCCAGCTCTCTGTTTTCATGTTAAACTACTGATTTAATCTCCCTGGAGGAGGAACATTTAAAATACAAACATATACAAAATACAAATACAAACAGCAATCTCTAAACTGATAGCCATAGCTTTACTCTGCTTCCTGTTACACCACATGACTGGAATTAGTGCAACTGTCAAATATAATAAAACTATAAATCTAAGCTAACATGTTCAAGACTTTCTTTTTTTATGAAATAAAAATCAAAATTATGACTTTGTAGTCACAGAAAACTAGATCATGATCATGTAATTAATTTAAATCAAGCAATTAGTTAAAGGCTGAAAAATGTGCCAAGTTAGCTTGTTTGCATTGGTTGGTTTCTAAGTGACACACACTGTTTCTGTGCAGTTTACATAACACACAATAACAGGATTAAACAAAGGCTTTCCTAAACTCACTTCACTGAGTTCACTGAGTACAGTGCCAACACTGAGTATTTACTCCAGATGATGAGCTTTTAATGTGAAAGTACCCCAGCAAAAAGCAGAATGTTTAATAGAAATGTCTGTACAGTGGCGACTCTGTCACTGTACTGCTGAGTCAGAGTTGTAAATATGAGCCTGTGTGTGTAACTGTGTTCCTGTTGTAAACAAGAAATGTACAGATATTGGGTCAGCTGCTACATCTTGACAGAACAATCTTCTAAATGTTATTTTGGTCAGGTTTTGTTTATTAAGCAACAAGCCCAGCTCTTATTTCTAGCTCCCCACCCAAACACAATTCTGCTCATGTTGCTGAAACACTTCTTAATCATTTTAAGGAACAGTTCAAACTTTCAGGAAACAGATTTATCTTCTTTACACTAAATAAAGAACAGCTGAACTTCTGAGCCTGTTCTCACTGCACTTGGATCAAGGTTAGACTTCCAGGTGGGTGTAGGTGGAGGTGTAGTGGCATGGCGTGTTTCTCTAAGGACACAAAGTCTCTTATAACGAACTGAGAAGTGCTAGGAGTCACAGCCAGGTGAGCTGTAAGGGTTACAATGAAAAACTGATGACCTGTTATGCTTCTGTCTGCAACTGTCACTCAAAGATTCAAAAAATGCAGAGGAATCTCTGCATACCAGGAAGAAGCTGAAAAACAGGATCTCAGGGCTCAGCTCCGAAACACTTCCATCAATCTGACTCCACCTTTCTCAGAATCCATTCATAGAGAGCAGCTAAAGGCATCCACCCATCCACCCACCCACATACACCTGGTAAAACTCTCAGTTCCTTTCACTTTATTTGATAAGTTGTACTCTACTCAGGTTTTTATCTCTGGCATTTTGAAATATTCACATCATTCTAGGTCATCTGTGTGAAATGTCTGCTGTAGCATCTGTGTCTCTCTGCTGGACTTTACTGTCTGTCTGCCTCCTACTCGTCTCTGCAGGTGAGATTAAACTCATTTTATATAAAACAGGATTCCCTCATGATTGAAACACCCTCTGAATCTCCTAAATCACTCTGTATTAGGGCATTGAAATATATCTGGAATGGGGTTTTCTTGCTGTATATCTATTAGTTCAATATATTTGTTTCTAAGATCCAGTACAGTTTTACTGTTATATTTATGTGCACACTCAAAAGACAGCATTTTTATAATGCAAATATCTTTGGTTCTTTTTTCTTGTTTAGATTTATTATATTGTATTAGTACTGTGTCATCACAATACATCAGTTGGTGTATATTCTGACTGATAATGAGTAAAGAGCTAAGGTTAATGACCAGTCAGATCTCAACTGACTGGTAGGGACAAAGAATCAAACCTAGATCAAAAATGTTTTGGGGTCTTTTTTCAAGAACAGATAAAACTGGTCATTCTAACCAGCAGATGAGGGTTTGATCCAGGAACAACAAACTCTACCTGCTACACTGTGTTTTTAGCTGACTATCGCAGCCACTTTTTTCATTTCCTCATACCTGAGATTGTTTTTCCATACCGTGGCATACCATTGCATGCATACCACACTTGTCTAGTCACAGAAGGTATGCAGTGTCACATCTTATATCTTATCTTATAGATCTCATTGTACTCTGTCACCCTATTAGAGCACTTCAATCTCACATTGCAGGCTTACTTGTTGTTCCTAGAGTATTTAAAAGTAGAATGGGAGGGAGAGCCTTCAGTTTTCAGGCCCCTCTTCTATAGAACCAGCCTCCAGTTTGGATTCAGGAGACAGACACTATCTCTACTTTTAAGATTAGGCTTCAAACTTTCCTTTTTGCTAAAGCATATAGTTAGGGCTGGACCAGGTGACCCTGAATCCTCCCTTAGTTGTTGTGAGACCTTCTTATGGTTCACTCAGTGTTTCTTCTTCACTCACTATGTCTGTGAAACACCTCAGTCATCCAGGTCATGGTAATCTAAGGAGCTTAGAAAGAAAAGTGGCTGGACCTCTTTGCGTTTCTTGAAGACGTTTCACCTCTCATCTGAGAAGCTTCTTCTCAAACATCTTCAAAATCCGAAAGAAGTCCATTCACTTTCCTTCCAACCTCCTTACTTCATTCACTATGTGTTTATACACCTCTCTGCATTTAAGTATTTGTTATTATTAATCTCTGGCTCTCTTCTGCAGCATGTCTTTTGTCCTGTCTTCCTCCCCTCAACTCAAATTGGCTGCCCCTCCCCGAGCCTGCTTCTGCTAGAGGTTTCCCCAAGTTAAAAGGGAGTTTTTCTTTCCCACTGTTGCCAAAGCGCTTGCTCACAGGGTGGTCGTCTGATTGTTAGAGTTTCTGTATTATTAAAGTATCTTTAAATTACAATAAAAGTCCCATGAGGTGACTGTTGTTGGAATTTTTTGCGATAAAAGATGAAATTAAATCAAACTGAAATGAACTGGATTAAAATAGAGCCACTTTTGTGCCAATGAAAACTGGAACTTTGAGTTCAAAACAGTGCATTAACTCATGAATGTCACTTCCTCTTAAGCCCCCTGATTCTACTTAGCAGAGCTCTCTGCTCTGGTCTCTGTTTCACTGGATGCTGTTTTAGATACTTTAACATCTCAGCTCTGTATCGTTTCCTTTTTCAGACCAGAAAAACATCACAGCTGAGTCTGGACAGGACATCACTCTACCATGTCAAGCTCCAAACAACAAAACCATCAGAGGTGTTGCGTGGATCCAACCTGAACTGGAGCGAGAACGTGTCCTTTTTCACTGGGATGAAAAATTTATTCCAAACAACCAACATCCATCTTTTAAGAACCGGGTGGATCTGCAGGACAGACAGATGAAGGATGGAGACGTGTCTTTGATTCTGAAGAATGTGGCGATTAATGACACTGGAACATACGAGTGTCGTGTCTTCATGACAAGAAACCGCAGGAAGAGAGCTAATCTGGGCGGTGACCCCATTAGCATCATCTACCTTCATGTTGTTGTTCCTGCAGGTGAGTGAGTAGAGTTGAGTGTGTGTGTGTGTGATCAGAGGTGAAGCTGCTTCCTGGTTGTTGATGTTTGTTTCTAAAGATGTTGTTGATGAGACTTTGTAGAAAGCAGCAGGTCTGAGTGATGTGATCAGAGTGCAGTAGATAATGTCTGACAGCAGTTTGAAGAGGAAATGGATTCTGTTCTGTTCTTCACTCATCACCTACCTGACAGCTGACACCTCACACCTGTTTCTCACCTGCAGGTCAGCCAGGAGGACACACAAAAGATGGGGGGAAGGAGGTTGGAGGTGTTGCTCTGCAAGTTTTTGTTGTTCTTCTTGTTGTTGTTAGCTTTGTAATTTTACTAGAATACAAAAAAAGACGAAAGCGCCAAAAGCGACCACGTCGTTCTTGAACAGCAGATTGAGTAATGTTAAAACCATCTTATCCCAGGATGTGAATCTCATATTTATATGTACACAGATTCCCCACTAGGGGGAGCCAAGGAATAATAATCAACATAACTGGAAGATAGCCACGAGAATGCATAGGAACAAAAGAGAAAAAAGGAAATACTGAAGCCAAAGATAGACACATGTAAGGCTAAATGAAGACATAGAAACGTAGACATGATACAGAGACCAAACGACTGTGGCAAGACTGGCTTGAACACATAATTTCCAGAATCAGAATTTAGAATATAATGAAAAAAAAGGTACAAACTCAAAAAACAGAGTCAGGAACTCTGACAATTACTTTGAGACTTGTTTCCAATTCTTCTCAATAATTTTATTGCTATTTTTCGCCCACATTCCCTGGTTTTATTTCCATGTGGGTTAAGTTGTTATGTAGACCAAAGTCATTTTAATTAATGAAGATGAGCTAAATCCTCTGCTCTGTTTGGTGATTGTTTTAAAGCTTAGTGTGATTGTTTTTTTGAGTGTTTCTTTGCTGTGTTTGTCATGTACTTTTGTTTTTGTTTTTATTTTATTTATTGTTTTATATTCTATGCAGTGACATAATTTCCAATAAAATGTTTTACTGTGAGTAGTTTGACTATCAACAGTGAACAAAGTGAAACAGTGGGAAGAACGAGCATGAAATCCTTTGCAATTTGAGTTATTCTTTATCACGTTCCAGTTTGAAGTTTAAGCTTCATGATATCATTGCAGTACGGTGTGTTTGCTGTTACTATGTACCTACAGTATTGATTTTATGCAGAAGCACAAAGTGTTATGTTATGGGGTGAAGTCTTTATGTGCTACCAGAGAGCAATAACGGTGGCAGGTGGTTTGTAAATCTCTCTGTCATCCATCTTCATCTAATCTTGCTGCAAAACAGAAGAGTTACAGCAACTGGAACAACTGAAACAGATGCAGCTCAAATGTTAAAACTAATGAGATGTCAGGTTCACATGAAGTTGAGGCGATCAGATTTGCCGTCTGTCAAAGCCAAAGGTCGGAAAAGAAAAGGATGAAAACTTTCCTATTGTTGCTTCGATGCACATGAAGCCCACTTACAAAGACTGTGAACCACTGAAGTATGGATATATAAATGTGACTGACTCTGACCCATCACCTTACCTTCACTTTTGAAGTCTTAAATAGTCCTTTTGGGTTACGGAGAATGATCTTTGCTCTAAGTTCTGATGACTTTTATTTTTTTTTGTTATCAGTTAAAGTCAGCAGCTTTATTTTAAACATAAAAAATGACAAAATGACACAGGCTATGCAGAAACTACAAACTCACTAACAGTGAGAACATTTTAGCTAAGGAGGAACCCCTTAAACGCACAAGGCAGACAGCATGAGGGCAAACACGACAAAGACCAGAATCAAACAGAGTTTAAATAGACACGAGGAGACACTGGGAATAGACGAGGAGTGAAGGAATATCAAAATAAAACAGGTATGACTCTGGCTGTTTTACTTCGGGTTTCCTGCCTCATCATGGTCATCATGGATTTCAGTTTTTAAAAAAAAGTTACTCTCTATACTGAAAAAAATAACAACTCCAACCTTCAAAGGGTCCTTAAAATATGTGTGCTGGTCAAAGGGTTAATCTGATATCCGCAAGAGGTAAGATGAAGCAAGTACACTGCTTATAAATGTAATATACCTAAAGAGTCTAAATATCCAGTCTAATGTAGAATCATGGGAGTTCACAGGGTGTTTTAGAGGGGGAAACAGAGAGGACATAGAAGAAGGAAGAGGACCAACAAGAAATCAGAAAACTCAATTAGAAACACATGCGGTGCAGAAAAAATTAGCTTTAAACGGATTTTGTACTGAATAAGTGTTTTACAAAGTGTTGCCTGATAGTTCATTCATTACTGTGTGTACTTTTGATGTTGTAGTTAAGGATTAAAATAATAACAATACTCTATTTTTTAAAGAAATTATAGTTGAGTAGAAACAGAAAGAAAAAAAATAAAATGACATTGGCTGACATAAGTGGAATCCTGTTTCAGTCACAGCCACGCCTAAACAGCTCTACAATCCTGCCCCTCTTTCCTCAGCTCCTCCCCTTAAAGAAAGAAAGAAAGAAAAAAAAACACACTCACTGGGTCAAAATTCCAGAAGGCCCTGTTAGGCCCATAACATGCCCTCCCATAATTACAAACCAGTTATTTGTTACAGAGTTAGCTACACATTACAACGAGCAACATATCTGATTAATAAGTCACAGATATACCTGCTTTGCCATTTGTTACATTTTAAATATACTACTTACTACACAGTATAGTAATGAAGGGCTATATATTAATAACACTAATAATAGCACATTTTAGTGTTATCTTCTGGAAATGATTTTTCTGAAAATGTTCTATTTCTCTAGTGTTTCTATTGACAACAGTACAGGATAGAATGAAAACACAGTGTTGTAACCAGTGTTGCTGACGTCATGATGTTAATGATGTGGTAATATGGACCAATACAAGGCTGAGTCTTGTATTGGTCCATGCTAGGGGACTGGCCACACCCGAAGCCCTTGCCACACACCTGCTGCTGATCTGGGCTCGTTGGGGAGCTATTTAGGAGAGCGATGGAGCTTCCACCGATGCGGGATTATTGCGTCAGACTTCACATCAGTCTTCTAGTTTAGTTGAAAAGTCAGTGAGTGTATGCCTGCTGGGATTAAGTGTTTTAACGGCTGCCTCTATTGTTTCCCTCAGGAGGAGTGTGGGACGAATGAGAGCAGTGAGCATGGGGAGTGCAGAGACACAGGAGCAGAGAGCACTAAACTGGGACTTTTGGGAAGAAGACACGACATGGGAGTAAAGGGAGAGCATGGGGATTTGTTGCCTTTTTGCACTGTAAATAAACGCACCGCTTTCAGTGAAGAGTTCTGCGTTCTGGGTCCTTTCCCCACATCCCCACGGTTTGCCCGTGACAATTAACACATAGTGAGTGAAGAAGAAACACCCAGTGCATCATGGGAATCCCCCGGCAGCCTACGTCTATTGCAGCATAACTAAGGGAGGACCAGGTCCAGCCCTAACTATATGCTTTAGCAAAAAGGAAAGTTTGAACCCTAATCTTAAAAGTAGAGATAGTGTCTGTCTCCTGAATCCAAACTGGAAGCTGGTTCCACAGAA
>VUQG01037115.1:0-15241 GCA_015106755.1 Etia nguti
TTAACAGGAACACAGTGGAAAGAAACTATAACATTTGGATTGTCTAAACTGGAAGGAATTACTTCCTCTTCCGCCTTTCATAGTCATATGCGAAATACGGCTGTATAAATGTGTCGCAGCCCCTGGTGTGTGCACTCACAACAATGGCTGAGCGTAAACGGAGTATTTTGCCTCCACAAACGGCCAAGACGCGGTTTGTAAAACATGTGGCAAGACAGTGAGGTGTTGTGGCAACACTACTAACCTTGTCAAACACCTCAGAGTAAATCATATTACAAAATATGACGAGCTTATGTGAGGCGAACTGAAGAGGAGGAGAGGACAGGGACAGGTGCTGCTAGGGCGAGACAGATGTCTCTCGCGGAGTCCTTTAGTGCTACAGGCAGGCAACGTGTTCAAATAGCGGAAAACTTCAGGTTTTTGATTTCTATAAGATGATTCTGCATTATTAAGCACTAAGAACAAGTAGTCTGATGTCCTCTAATCATTATGAAGCTATAATTTCAATTACAATAAAACATTAAGTTTTTGTACAAAGGATCAGTGTCGGATCAGTATCGTCAATACCACCCTGAGTTTTACTTGGTATCGGATCGGAAAGGAAATCAGTGGTATCGCACATCACTAATAAAAGGGACGCTGTGACGTCCCAGGGTCAGACCTACATCTGGACCGTGTTTCCGGAATGCAGTAGCCAGCGAGCTGATTGGAGACCGTAACAGCCAATCATAATTTTTGCATCCAAGTCTGTGATTGGTTGGTTTTGTGGCACATTTATAACGGTGTACAGAGAGTTTAGGGCGCACGAAGCAGAGATGTTGTAAGTGCGAACGACACACTGAGAGCAGGTCCGCAGATGTCTGTCAGCACACAGAGCAGAGATCTGCGCAAGAGCAAATGCCAACAACTGAGCGACAGGGGCTGTTATTGTGTGTGTGTGTATATGAATAATAGCAAACACTGAAATCAGTGTTTGTGCCTCAGAATAGCGCCATAATAAATAGCTTGACCACAGCTGACCATGTTGCAGACTTTATTACAGAAAATTCCACGACAAGAGTAAAATGCTGAAACATGTACAAGATTTTTTTTTTCACGTTGAGCTTTTTTTTTTTTTTAACTTGTATATATTTATCAAAAACACATCTTTGAATAGACTACTACTGTTAAGGTAGTTTACCTCAAGAGGTACAGCAGGTTATCTACTACAGCTGATGGTTCAATCCCTTGCTATTCCAGTCTGCATGTCAAGGTATCCTTGGGTAAGATACTGAACCCTGAGTTGCTCTTGATGCATTTGTTGGAGTGTGAATGTGAGCTAGAGAGCACTTAGCAGTAGAAAAAAGGGCTCGTAATAATGTTTGTGTGGGTGAGAGATGTTGTATACAGCACTTTAAGTACTCAGAGGTAGGGTAGAAAAGTGCTACATAAGAACTATTCTATTTAGTGCTACTACTACTTGTTGTAAGCTCCAAGGGTATTTCTGAGGTTCCTGCTTGAAAATGACATTATTGCAGAGTATTCTCTGCAATTACAAACACTGTGTAAACAATTTTGGTATCAAATAAAGCTAACACTTGTGACAGTTGTAAATATTTCAAGTATTAAATTCTGAGGGGCCGTGACTTGTGCTTCTATTGGCCGATTTGTGTGATTGACCCCTATTTTTAATCATTTGAGGCAATAGAATCACAGTATCAGCAATGGTAAGGTCATTTCATGTCATTGTTTATCAAGTGTGGAAACATATGTAGCCGAGTGGTAAATTAATAATAATAATACGTTCCATTTCAGTCAAATAGATATCCGTTTAAGGTTCAAAAGGGGTCTTAAAATCTTGGTGCCCGTGTATGCATGTTTCTTGGTTTCCAATGTATTTTAATGCTATTGGGTAATCTGATTTTATTTTGTGTACTTGAAGCTACTAATTTTCTTGGTTTGTGCAGTAGTAAATTGTGGTCACCAGGAGGGGCAGTGCTTAAAGGGTTTACTGCAGCTTGCCCGGGAAACCTAGCAGGAAATGCATCTCGACATTTCCTGTTCTTCTTTGGAGCCCTGGGTGTGGGATCGGATTGCTGCAGGAGGAAAAAAAGTTATATTGTTGACAAGGCGAAGGACCTTTATGTGCAATGTGGGGCGGGTCGTTCCCTGTGTGTAAGGGGAAAGGACAAAGATCATCTGTGTGCTCGAAGGCCCCGAGTGAGCCGAGATTTCTGTGAAATGTAAGTGGTTATAGAAGTTGTGTGTAACATTTCCACACTTTTAACGGAGCCTTGTAATTCAGCTCTGTATATTTTGTCCTGCACAGTGAGAGGCCACTGCCGTATTTTTGTGGATTTTTGTATTTGGTTTCGCCCCCTGCATCTCTCGTGCTGTTCTGGAACATCGTTCATTTGCAATTTTTTTACTCTGTGTTGTCTTGCCACGGTTACTCTCGTGCTGTCAAAATGTGGTAGAAATCCATATGGTTGGACAGAGAGTAGAGGAACGAAAGGCATTTTTGTTATTCAGTTTTTAGTTGAAAATAAAGTCTGCACACTAAGAATCCCAGCAATTGTGTCCTCTGCCATTAATCATTTTCTGGGCTACACATATTTGTGGTCTTTTTTTGCGGCTGGTTCCGTGAATTTTGGTCGGAGCGTGCTGAAACTTGCAGTTTTGGAATCTGTGAGATGTTGGCTTTTAGAAAATGAGTTGATTGCCTGATTAGACACAGTGATTGTTTGTTATTTTGCACTATTTTTGGTGGTCATAGAAATGGTTTATACGAGCTTTTAGCTAAGACTCTGAGGTTTCGGTGGACACATGCCGGTATTTACATAACAGACCTCATGTCACAGCCGATGAAACAGAAAGCCTGCTGTTTTAGGATGTTCACTAACATATGCACAGTAGAAAGAACAAAACTGGCAGGGTAACTGTTAAAGGCTTGTCTGACATTTGAACTGGAGAAGTCAGTCTGCAGTATTACCTCATATTTCTGGTGTTTCATGCACTCCATAAAATCAAACTTCTCAGATTCCAGCTGGTAGATCCAGTTCCACATTTCTTGGGCCCGTTGCCTAGAAAGCAGAATAGGGGAGGTTCAAAAGGATCTTCCTTTTCTTTATTTAAGTCATTTAAGCTGAAAAATTGTTAAATCACTGTTTGTGGCTTTTTGTAGCAGGCTACACATTTCTAGTCAGTGACTGTGGATTTTGCCTAATTTATCTAGCTAATTTGGTACCTACCTGGTTTTATCAGCTGTGACCTGCTGCCTGATTAAGCTACATCCATGTAGACGAGACAAGCAGCTAAAACGCTGCTAAAATGATTCTACAAAACCACTCATTCATTGGGTCTTTGAGCTTTATAAATAGATTAAAACATTGTGCTGAAATCCTGACATTAATGCTGCATCATTGCTCTTGGCATCATCACAATCTTGAGTTACTGGAAAAGGCTTTAAGAAAAGGTGAGCTGCTTTATAGTGAATGTTTTTTTTATTTTATTTTATTATAATCACTACTTAGCTGTCTGCAGTCCTAACTGGAGGAGACTCACTTTAGCCCGTCCTCTCTCATATTGTCGATGGCTAGTGGCTGCCGTCTATCGCCCAGAGTTCTCTTCTTGATCTCTCTGCCTGTCAGGCGCTTCCCTTTCCTTGACTCTGCCTGGGACAGAGCACATATGTTCCCACAGTTATTCTCTGTGTAAACATTTTCTCCACATCTCATCATCACCATCACACCTCAGACTGACAACAGCTGCCTGACCTTGGCCAGGAAGCCTCCAAAGTTCGCCCCCATCCCAGACAGCACTTTCTTCTTTTTTGCATCATCATCAGCTTTTCTCTTGGCCTCCTCTTCTTCTTTTCTGTGACGCTCTTCCTGTCAGATGAACAAAAATGGAGCCAGAAACACATTTTGAAACTTAACTGTATGACTGGCCTATAGCATAATTTTTTTTCATTGTATCTTTAGTATTTGTATCTTTCTATCAGCCTGTTGCAAAAACACATAATTTGTGCTCATTTCTTTAGTTGAATCTATGAAAAATACTAAAGACAACAAATCTTGACAGGCATAAAAATGTATTTTTTTGCACAATATTGTGCACACGGAGATTCCCAATCTGAGAGATGCATCTGGCCCTTCAGTTGAGCCATCTGCACTGAAGCCTCATCAGAAATGTGGAATAGTGGCTGTGATGAAGCCACTTTAAGAAAAGGATGGGAAATGGGGAGAAGACGCTGAGGTGTGGCAGATTACACAATAACTGGACTTAAAATCAGTGGCAATGGGTGTTATGGAGTGATGGATTCACAGGAAACTTTTGGTTCTGTTGTTGATAAGTATAAAGGAGGTCAGGAGAGAGGTACAACAGCGAGGGTCTACAGCCCTTCTGTTAAACCCACTGGAGTCTCTGTCATGCTTTGGGGCTCCATTCCAGCCAGTGGTGTTTTGGGGATCTTGTCAGAATTGATGAAATTATGATTGTAGAAAAGTACAGTCAGATTTTGATCCACCATGTAATGCTGTCTGGAAAGGAGCCGACTTCCAATCTAACTGAGGATCATCTGACAGAGAACTGGGGATAAAAGGCAGACAAACATCCAAAAGACGAGCTTTGAATATCCTTCAAGAAGCCTGGAGAACTATTCCTTAAGACTACTTAAAGAAATGACAAGAAGACCTAAGAGAGTTCAAACTGTATTGATGAATTAAAGTAATCACACCAAATTCTAACTTTCAAGCTCATTAGAACTGTAAAAACTTTGCTTTTGTTTTATATTAGGTTTCAATAGATCGGCAGTCCTCTTTTCCTAGTGAAATACAAAGATATTCAAAAGGGCTTGAGACTTTTGCAATAATAGGCATAACTGATATCATTTTAAAATTATGAAGCATGGTATATCAAAGGTAATTTCATAATTTGGCTAACTAGCCCTGGAACAGGTAAAAGTAAGTGTATGTTTGTTACCGCAATTCTGTTCTGTCTGTCCTTCTCCTTTTCTGCTCTAACCCTCTGGATCTCAGCTCTCTCTGCACGACGACGCTCCTAGAGGACAGCAACACATTTAATATTAAGAACAACACAAAAGAAGCATTTATCCTACATGTGATTCATTTGTTGGATTTAACTGCTTAAAGAAATGTTGGTAGCAAAGTAAGCTTACAATTCGCTCCTTAAGGGCAATAAGTTCTTCCTCGTCCTTCTTCCTCTGTTCAAAGTGTACATCGATCAGAGTGTGTAGCTCCAGTAAGTCTTTCTCCATACGTTTTCTGTGGATGTCCTGGGGGAAGAAGAATGTTTCTGTAACTTAGAAAAACAGAAGCTTAGTACAACTACTTGACCCATAATGCCTACTTTTTGACTTTCAAAGGAAGTATCTAGAGGACATCCATGCAAGACAAAAAAAAACCAAAGACCACACGCTGAGGTCTTAACCAACCAGCTGGTTTGAACCAAGAACCTACTTGCTATGAGAAAAGAGTTTTACCAGCTGCACCACAGTGCCGTAGTGGCCAGAAACTGATTTTCAAATAGTTTACCCGAACTTGAAATTCTCGGGACAGTTACAGTTTTCAGAAAATTTAAAAAAAAAATTAATTTATCTGTTGATGGATCTTGGACTACAGACTGCAGGAATAATTAAATGTAACAGGAAGATGGGCATGTTTCTGGCATAATAATGATAGATAACATTGTATAATTTGACGGAAGTGCACAAAAAAGATGTGATCCTACTACCAGTCCCTGAGGAACACCTTATTCATAGAACAGAAAGATATAATATTACACACTGAGTTTTGATTCAGATGTGGAAGAATAAGCTAAGCCACAGCGCTTAAAAGAAAACATTTCCTTAAAATGCTGCAAGAAGATGTACACAGCGTTGAAGTCAATTCACACATCTGGTAACAGCAGCAAGTCTCCGATCCAAATCTATCGCTATTAACAAACTTATTCTTGCCCTAGCTGGCATGCGTTTGGCAAAGTGATTGGATCTGGTTACAGGCTAAGAATATGCGAGGACGGTGAGGGTAGAGGAAACAGAAATAATTCCAAATTAAAACTTGACTAAGATTAAGATGACTGTGATTGCCAACTTAAAAAATGAAAAAAGGAATATAAAGATTGTGGTGGGCGTGGTTGTGGCGCGGCTGCACTAGAAGCCAACGGACCGGAGCTGCATCGGCTCATCATGCCGCCCTGCATAAATGGTACTGGGTCCTGAGTGTGTGGGTGTTGTGGGTGATATGTGCGGCTGGCAGCAGGAGAGTTGCAGCCGAGTGTGTGAAATAATAAAAAGGTATGCTGAAAATTATGAAAACGCGGTCGGGTCTGCCATGGATTTATTAAAAAGATGTTTTGGTTTAACATCATGTTTATGACTTACATCAAAATCCACCCTCTCTCCTTCAGGAATCTTTGGGGGAGCAAGTTGGGGCACCATGGGTCTGGAGGTAAAAAAAAAAAATACAAGAGAGAGTCATAGTGAGACTTCAGTTCTTAAAATGAACTGAGAACATCTGTTAGTGCTACAAAACACAAAAGGAAAAAAGATGGAGTGAACATACTTGGGCTTGGGGCGCTCTTCTTCTGATTTAAAGAGAGACAAAGATAAAAAAAATGCCTATATAAGTGTAAAATGTTTAGAACTGATTGGTTGTCATTATTCAAATACAAAACGTTGCATTTAATACAGGAGGAGGCAAGCACAGCAAGCATGGGAGTGAGAAAAAAATGCAACATGGGTTTTTTAAATGTTATAACAAAATGTGAAATAATACTAATAAAAAACCTGGGCTTGGGTACACTAAACCGCTACATGACTTTGACCACATAGTTTGTATTAGGCTGTCTTGGAAGATTTTACCAGAAAATGAGACATATGGAAAGTAATAACTTAGGAAACTACATAACATAGCTTTCAAAGACTACAGTTAAAACTGTTGAGTCCAGTGAGAACCACAAAAGTCAACCTGCTCTTGATGTGTTAGATAATTAATGACGTAAATACGGTGCCAACTTGAGAAGAAAGTGATGAGTGTGACCACTTCAGGGAACTGCATGCCTACTAGATCTCACCTTCCTCCTGGGCATCTTGATCTGAAGGACCATCCACATAAAGACACAGTGAAGCATGGAAGGATGGTAACACGATAATATGGAATGACAAAGGACGGTTAATTTTGGGTGAAGTGTGAGTGTGAGGAAAACAAGAAAGAGAAGACAGAAACCAAAAAAAGGAGGTAGGAAAGAAAAACAATGGGAACATACATAAGGTGGGAACAAAAGTTCAAAGAAGAACAAAATACAGATGAGTAAAAAATGAAGTTGTAAAGATCCAGAAGAAGGAAGTGTAAAACAAGAGAAAGTAAAAAAAAATAAAAAAAAATAAAACTAAAAATAGAGGAAAACAATGTGATAAATGAATGAGAAAAGAGGTGTGAAATGACCAGAAGAAGCTCCAGGTTATATCTGGTGCTGCAAGCTTTAGCCATTTTTGGAATATATACCACTTTTCTTCCTCGCTAATACCTGGATTAGAGTATTTAAATTTGTATTGTAAATACAGATATACACCCAAGACTGGAAAAGTGGAAACAATGTTTCTGTAAGTTGACACTAATAAAATCATTTTAGTGGTGCTGGTAGCTAACTAGTTTTTTCCAGCTCTTGGGCTAAGCTAAGCTAACTGGCTGCTAGCTGTAGGTTTTAAAAGATAGAGTTCTATGAACCATCTCATCAAACTCCTTCCATCCAAGTAATAAGCACATATTCCAAAATGTTTAGCTATTGCTTTAAAACTATCATTTCCCATCATGCAACTAGAGCCAGTTTTACACTGGCACATGGTGGCTGTAGGAAAATGTAGTCTTTTGGAATATTCTGTGAGCATTCATTATTGCAAAATGCAGATATTTTTGCATGCATATTAGTTTGACTCATAAACGTTTTCTGAGGTCAAACTGATTTCATAGGTTGAGTTGAATGGGAAGGGCCACAGTCCTCAAAGAAGGCCTCGCAGGAAACACATCTATGCACGTTGCACTGCATGTAATAATGAACGCCAGAATATTTCGAATGGTTCCAGATGAAGAAATGAAAACAACACTGTACAAGTTTTAAAAGGAAAACATTTTCCAAAACAGAAGCTTCATATAATATTATGACGCTTTACTGAGCTTTTAAAACTGAAGTAATGTGCTTCTTTCATGTTATAAGTATCCAAGACTCACAAGGCAGATGGTATTCAATTGAATTCTATCTGTTTCTATCAAGCAAACCCAGCTTCTGAGGACAGCTTTTGTGACTGTAGTTGCTAATTACACAGTGGTTACAACTTAGCTGCTAACTTGTCTAGCTACTATGTGGTACTGGACAGTAAAAAGTTTCTTACAGTAAAGTTGTTGTCTGTAAAACTAAAACAATGGGCTGAAAGGCACTAAATCTCAGAGCACAGGGCAATTTTGTAAAATTTCCAACTCATTTGTTGTTATGAGCTAAGCATATCACATACATAACTTGATCCATAGACAATAAACCAACATTTATTACTGCAGCATTAAACGGCACACTCTACAAATAAATATTATATTTAACTTCTGTTTTGAGTGTTTGCTCCTTTAAAACACAGATTACAACAGCAGGCATATATGCATATATGTGTGTGTATATGCATACATAGGTAGATGTGGGTGTGTGTGTGTGTATCTATAAATATATATAGATAGATAGATAGATATATGTGTGTGTATACAAGCGGTGTCTAAACTACCCTGTAGGGCTAACTCTGAATCATTTATAGTTTTCAGTCTGTTGATAAATGAGTGACTAATAAATGAAATGAAATGTGATAAATGTGAGACTCAAGCTAGTGTGGAATCACCCTACCTTGATATTCTTGTTGCTCTGATGGTCCGTACGAACAACAGCAGAACATTAGCCAATGATATTGGGAAAGAAGGATACAGGGGAAATTGATAGGTCAGTTCAGCCTCAACTCGGACATTTAAAAATAAGAGTGCTTGAACAACTCTTTGAGAGCATCTCTGAAGATTAAGAAAAGTTCTCATCCATTCACAATGGAAACAATTTTTTCTTTTAAATTTTCCAACACCTTACCTCCTCCATCTTCCTCCGCCTGCTCCTCTTCCTCCTGCTGCTCAGGCTCAGCCTCCTGCTCCTCCTCAACCTCTGGGAGAAGGAAAACAAAGATAAAGACCAAGTCAGATATGTGTACAATAGTACAGTCACTATATTACTATATATGTGTGATTTAATGTGTCTTGTCCTTGTTAAAGACGCAAGCTGATTATATAGGGATTAATAAAGTATGCTGATTCTGATTAGAGTGTATCTAAAAAGTGGACATGTCCTATGAACAAAGGTCGACCTGCCGTAAAGTGTACCCTGGTTTGTTGACTTTTTTGGCACCAACAGGGACCATAATGGACAAAACAGGTATCAGGATATGCAGAAAAGTCAAAGTCTTTTCTAATGTTATTGAGAACAGTTCCAACAATCCTCAGATTCTTTTTTTCAATTATTGACTCTGCTCCGAATATTTCCTCAGCTTCTTGTATTAATAGTTCCTCAGAAACTTGTGAAAGGTTCTTGCAGGGTTTTTTTTATCAATAAGATAAAACAGCTTTAATCTATGATCGCCCTGCCTTCACATGACCTTCCTAAAATATTCACCTGCTCTGCTGTTTTTGATCAATTTGAGCCTGTGTGTTTTGATCAGGTGGAGGAACTATGTAATGGCATGAAGACATCATCTTGTCCAAATGATGTTGTTCCAACACATTTAAAAAAAAAGATTTTTAAGGTTGTCGTTTCCGACATCTTAAGGATTTTTAACAGCAGTCTTATTTTAGGTTTTGTGCCAGCCTGTTTTAAACATGCTGTTGTACAGCCTGTACTTAAAAAACCTAATCTCGATTCCCCTGTCCTCTCAAATTTCAGGCCTATTTCAATGATTCCCTTCCTATCGAAAATTTTGGAAAAGATTGTATTTACTCAGCTGCAATCTTTTGTAAATGGACACAATGTTTCGGTCTGGTTTAAAGCTCTTCACAGCATTGAAACTGCAATTTTAAAAGTACTTAACAATCTTTTATTAGCCACTGACTCAGGAGACTCAGCTGTGCTTTTGCTTTTGGATCTGACTTTGCCTTTTGTTGACCACAGCATCTTGATCTCACGAGCATCAAGGGCATTCCATTAGTGGTTCACGTCATACCTGTCTGACAGGATTTCCTTCGTGAGCTTTGGAGATTTTCTCTCGTCCTCAGCTCCCCCTTACTTGTGGTGTTCCCCAGGGATCTATACTGGGGCCAATTTTATTCTCTTTTTATATGCTGCCTCTAGGTCAGATTTTTAGAAAATATAACATTTGTTTCCATTCATTCACCGATGACACTCAGTTCTATCTTCAACTGAAGAGACGCTGTTCTGCTCCCTCACTTCAGTGTCTCGGTAAAGTTAAGGCCTGGATGGTCTCTAACTTCCTTAACTTTAATGAGAACAAAACCGAAGTGATAATATTTGGACCAGGTGGCAATCCCACCACCTCTCATTTAACCCTTAAGCCTTTCATTAAATCACATGCCAAAAATTTGGCGATTATATTTGACAATGATTTCACTTTTGAAAAACAGATTAGCTCAGTTGTACAGTGGTCTTTTTTCAAAGTGCGGCTTTTATCTAAGGTGAGATCATTTTTATCTTTTAAAAACTTTGAATGGGCGATTCATGCTTTTATTACATCCCAGCTGGGCTATTGTAACTCCTTATATGTTGAAGTTGACCTGCCTTGCAAGACTGCAGTTGGTCCAAAATGCTGCAGCTCATCTTCTGACACAAACTAAAAGAGATGAACATGCTTCCCCAGGGCTTGCCTTTCTTCACTGGCTCCCTGTTCACTTCAGAATTGATTTTAAAATTTTATTGTTGACTTACAAAGCCCTGAATGGACAGGCTCCCGGGTATTTGTCTGACCTCTTGCAGCCTTACGTGCCTTCTAGATGTCTTAGATCAAATGATCTTTTGCTTTTAGCCATACCAAAGTCGAAGCTGGTTCACAGAGGCGATCGAGCGTTTGGGGTCGTAGCACCTAAACTGTGGAATAATCTACCCCTACACATCAGACCGGCTCCTATTGTCAATCTTTTTAAATCTTATCTTAAAACACATTTTTATTCACTGGCTTTTAATACAGTATGAGAGTTATTTGGTATTTTATGTTTGGTACTAATATTATAAGTTATTTTACTAGTTATTTTGTATTTTTGTACAGCACTTTGGTCAACGTTGCTGTTGTAATTAAATGTGCTATATGAATAAATAAACGATAAACTAAAATGATCATGTTGCAAATGACACCATAAGCTCATCAGGAAAGTGTTTACTGAGGTCTTTAGATTTGACTTCTGGGACTTCAAAGCGTGTATTTTTAAGGCACAGTGGTTTTCCTGCACCCATCTTTTATGTACAGTCTATGTGTGTGACCGATCTGACTGAACTTACCCACTGTCTGCTCCCTGGAGAGGTGAGGAAAAGGATCAGAGAAAAAAAATATTTATCAGTAGACATGTCAGCTCATGGATTTACGCTAGTGTAAAAGCTGAGAGATGACATCAAATGAAAACTCTTGTAAGTGCTTTTCCACTCACTCGTATTCCTCTTCAACGTCTGACATGCCTGCAATAAAATGAAATGATCACGCCAAGATGTTAAACATCAATGCAAAAGATTTTTTTCAACTGATTGCACAACTAATTAATGCTTCATTTAAAAAAGAGTGTAGTGATTAATAATTAATAATGGGTTTTATTTTTTTTTAAAAAAGCATACATTATTATCTCATCTTAAAATGAACGACTAAATACAATTTCCCTAGAAGGAAATAAAAGTCAATTCACTGAAACTGAATAAAAGTAATTAGAAAAGCGAAACAAAGAAACTTGTATAATCTTATAGATCTTGTAAAACAACGTTACTTTGATTACATTATGTTCAACTTTTTTTGTTACTGATCAGTTTCTCTAGTGCTGACACAAACCTCCCACATAGGTAGGTATCACAGCCCTGCGTTCTCATTGGCCAGTTACTTTTGTATAGACAGTTTAGTTGATTGGAACGCATATGACTGTTGTTCTGATTTCTATTTTAATTCTGAATTGTTATTTTATTTTTATATAACTTTTACATTTAAATACTGTAAAGACCTGATCAGTGAAATATACGAATGTAGTCATTAAAAGCAACATCTTGCATATAAGCTTGGCCTTTAGTGTCTTTAGAGATAATTTTATTTACTGTTAATATATCATATTGTTGGTTTCTTGAAACTTCTATAAAATTATGATGAGACAAATTTAGTCTGACTGAATTTCTTTCAGAAAAAAAGCAAAAGCAAATTGAAAGTCAGATTTGGGGAAATGGTCAAATGGACCGGAACTTATGTATCATTTTCAACTCTAATGGAGCACCCAGAGCTCTTTTTACTACAAGCCCCACACACTCACACTCTGGTGAAAGCACCTAGGAGACATCTGGGCTTCCATAAGAGCCCAAAGCTATGCAGACTGGCGGACCGGGTATCAACTGACTCACTCTACTCCCTGAGCAACAGCCAAAAATGATTAGTTGCATCACTGAAAGAAGCTTAAAAATCAAATCCAATGAAGTGAGAACTGCAATGATCCTGTTAATTATACAGTAATTTAATTTTGCCCCATTTAAAGCAGAGCCTACAAGGGCAAAGGAACCTTTTATTCCTTCAGTACTTTCGTATAGAGACTGATGGTATACAACGAGCTGCCCAGAATTATAACAGCCAAACACGCAGGGAGTTCCAAAACCTAAAAAATTTATCTCGGACAATGAAAATGGATAGAAAAATTAAACTAGAAAAGGGAAACCAGAAGTTTTTAAATGGCTACCAGGGGTGAAAAGTGAAATTTCAAAACAATGTTCTTGTCCTGTAGAAGTGTAAAATAAAACACTGTGCTGCTCGGTTTGTGGACTCAGAATTAGATTAGATTTAAAATTTAAAATCAGAGCTCAGTACTGTCAGAACTATTGAGTAAGTACATTTTTTCCATCGTGCCATTTCAATTTCAGGGAATTCTTTCTATATTTTGTCTTAAAAGAGGGAAGATAAAAAAAATTAAGTCTTAAAAAGCTGTCAAGATTTCCTTTTTTGATTATATTTTATATTTGACTGCACACCATATGTGATACATGAAAAAAAACAAATATGCATATATATAAATATATATATAACAGAGAAAAAAATCTGCTTTTGATGAACTATGGAAACAAAGGACCGCTTGGTGACATGATGCATTGCAAGCTTAAATGTAAGAGTTTGTCATCCTCACTAAATCACAGGTGACTAACGTCTCTGTGCTCCTGCGATTAATCACTTTGGAGACAGAAAAATACACAATCCCCATCGTGACACTTTTAGTCATACACTGTCCATCTGAGCTGCCATTGTTCTGACATAAAACCCTGCACAGAGACAAACATTCACAGTGGGGTGGCGCTGACACCTTCCTGGCAGGGGGACACATGGGAGATGGATGGAGTGTCAACAGGTGAGAATGTGACAGGGGTCAAACACATAAAGAGCAGGAGAGATAGGGTTTCTCTCACTTTCTAGTGTCTCCCTTCTCTCTCTTGATGTTCGTCCTCAGTGCACCCTCTCAGTGGTGCTTCTGACAGGTTAGCAGATGTGGTTTGGAAAGGTGGTGGTGGCGGTGATGGTGGCTCAATTCCAAGATTCAAAAGTTCAAATGAGCATTTTGCAAGCGGCCAGATAACTACCAAGCTCTTTCATCAGTTCATCTCAGGCGCTCCGATCCCTGTCGCATTATTATGTGCCCTAATACAGTACTGTGCAAAAGTCTGGAGCCAGCCTCATAACCTCCACCTAGGAGGTTATGTTTTTGTTTGTGTTTATGCGCGTCATTGTGTCTGTAAACATGATCGCTCAAAACGTTTTGAAGGAATTCTGATGAAACTTTGTCGGGGGTGTGTCACGTTAGCAATCCATTAAAATGTGAAAATTGACCCCCCAAAAAAGCAATATAATTTAGGAACGACAATGTGGTAATTGTGGCTCAGCACATTTGCACATTACAGTATAAACATAGTCTGTGAGAGAACTTGAAAGAGTGTGTGATTCCCTCCCTGTTAAGTTTGAAGTTTTTAAGTTTTAACAGACTGGGCTTCCGGCATGAAACTTCAACGAGTGAAAAAAGTTCCATGTAGGAAGACCGGTCTGTTAACAATAAAAAAAATAAATAAATTACACGGCCCCTTCTGTTTTTATCATTCATCGTGGCCTGCTCCTCTCCCTGTCATCTTGAATCATTTATGAACTTTTGCAGTTTAACTGAAAGAGGCAGGAAATTGTTCTAAGCTGTGGGCTCTCTTCCCTCTGTGGTGCAGTGCGACTGTTAGACCCACAGCTTGGCGTGGGTCTTGAAATTTGAAATCTTCCATGTGTTGTTACTCACCCCCTCACTTTGTGTGCATGGAGGAAGGCCTGTAAATAAATCAGCCCCAGCATTCAGGGTTGCAGCATGGCATTAATTTTCTCTCTATACACACTAGTCACATGTTAACTTAGCTTAGCGCAGTGGTTCCAAAAAATTTTCGCTAGGCCGCCGTTTGTTTTACAAGAAAATCTTCGGGTCCCACCGCCACCTAACCCCCCCCTCCCCGCACAATCACATCCTCCAACCACACACACCCATATTTTGTTTTCAAACTCCACTGCAGTTTATTTCAAATCTCAAACCTTTTTTTAAAAGATTAAACAAATACGAGAAAACTGCAATAAATTACAGGCAGCAATAAAATGAACTATCAAGTCTTTTACGCTACGTCCACATTTACGCAGGTATTTTTGAAAACGCAGCTTTTCGCAGCTTTTTCTATGCGTTTGGGCCTTTCGTCCACACGTAAACGGCGTGAATCACCGAAAACGGAGATTTTTAAAAACTCCTGCCAGGTTGGAGATTTTCGAAAACTCCGTTTTTGCGTTTAGGTGTGGACGAGGAATACAGAGTTCCACACGCAACATCAAAGGTGTGTGCCTTTTTTGACGCCACGCTGTGATGAATTTCTACAATGGCGGATAGAGACAAAACACTGTTACTGTTAATCTATCTGCAGTTTTTACACGCTTACATATACACACGCAGTTACTGTCCCTCCATTTAGAAAGGCAGAG
>VUQG01037121.1:13959-85672 GCA_015106755.1 Etia nguti
TAATCCAACAAAAAAAAAAAAAAAAAAAAAGTAACAGTACTAACAGGTATAAAAAAAAACTCCTGCAAAAATGTGCCATGAGAAGGGCAGGAACAGCAAATGCCAGCAGAAAGAAAATGTGCACATAGCAGGTTAGTTTCTCTGTGACTGAACCGATTCAAGAGGATATTTATTTAGAAATAATAGAGCAGCCAACGCTCAGTCAGTGTTACTGTACAAATGTCTGTCTCAAAACTGGGACTGGGAAAAATAAAACTAATTCTTATGAGAATATCTTTAAATATTAAAAAATAAATACCAATAAAGTATAGAAGAGTAAACACTATTGCTTTCGGTCAGTCACACTCCCGTAGTGTGAAGAAAAAGCAGTAAGACATTTCAACCTTTTACGCAGCAGAAAACAAAAACGCACTTTAACGGTCCAAGTTGGATTTAGACTTCTGCGGGAAATCAACGTCCTAACTTACAATGCAATCGAAGACCCTCTTATCCTTTCACCTCTACCTTCCACGCCATTTAAGTCATTACATTTATCAGGACGTGCACATCAGGTTATGATGTAGGGTTAAAAGGATTTTCCATTTCCTCTTGAGCTGTCAGGTAGATTTCCTGCTGAAGCACATTTCAGGCATTGCACTGAACCACTGGTCCCTGCAAACCAAGTATTTTAATGTCTTTACACAAAAAGCTAGCTTAATCGTTAAGACTGAATACTACATTTGTTTATATTATTGTTCTAAAACTGTAAAATGATTACCAACTTGAGCCTTAAAATACAAGTAGTGGAGCAAATATTGTGCATTAGCTCCGATGCACCGATTTAGTTTTAATCAAGCATGAGAAATGCCTCCACCTCCCTGCTTTTTTTTCCCCCTTTCTTTTCAGCCTTATTGTTTCAGTAATGTTATTGAAACAGCTACAACAAGGAAAAGAAAGAAAAACAACTTAATGGTGGGTTTGCTTTGCAGGTGAACTGACTGGTATAAATACCATCACTGGCCTGTGGATATTTTTAACCCTGTATGCATTTTTGTTGTTTTGCAGTATTATTTATTATAAGATACCCGACGTTAAATAAATGGATTGGACTTTTCTAAATCACTCTTAAGACAGATTTTAATTTTCAATAAACAAGTGTTTGGGGAGGAGGACATATTGTTAGTGTATTGTTCCAGCATTAGACAAACACTCTCTCTAATATTTTGGGGAAAAGAAAGCTGCTCCATTCTTAAAACAGTGAAAACTACTGACAGTAATTTCAGCCCGAGGTGAACTGACTCAACGAGCTGCTAGGAAGCATAAACTAGGTTAGACAGGTGCAGAAGCAGGATCTACAGTCACAAGCACCACAATTTACTCATCTTAAGAGTCTGAATGGAGGGTCACGTAACTGGAAATACTGAATGTAAAAAGTTCAAACACAAGTAAACCAGAACAACAACATGCCGGAGGGAATATTAGCCTCACTATGTTATCTTTCTGTCTGTCTGTTCCTGCCAGTCTCACCACTCAGCGTTATACTGGCTTGGGGGGAAAAAAAAAAATATTACAACTTCTGCTTTTTTTTTTTTTTTGTCTTTACTTAATGAACCTGAAAACCCAGAGAAATGTAAAGACCCAAAGTAACACTTCAGTCATAATGCCACACTGGTTTGTTTCAAAATATGCCAACATGCACTTTTTTTCTTTAAAGAACGTATCCATATTGTAGCATTATCAGTGAAGAGTGCTGCCTCCATCTGCCCAGTAGCATGCTTGCTGCAAGTCCCCACAGTGGCAGTAAGGGTGCTGAACAGTATCAGGCGTATCAGCTACAGAGCATACGTCGCACTAAGCAAATGACTGGGGGTGTATGTCTGCTGCTTGAGGTTTTACCTGGGCCTCCCAGATTGGGGTTTGTGTAGTCCCAAGTGTCCTGGTCATTCTTGAAAACATTCAAACGAGTGGGCTGGAATAAAATGTAGTAAAATTAGATGAATAAACAAATCAGACTTTCAACCTGTCAAACAAAAATATATATATATATTTTTTAACTGACTGGACCGGGGTTCTAAACCTGTGGCTCTTTTCCTCCCAGCTCCAGTGGCTTTGGCTAAAAAACTAGCTAAAAACTAACCACGCTCTGCACAGACGTGGATGCTTACATGCCCCCCCCAAAAAAAGTCTTCTAACATTAGTGCCGGGTTATGTTTGCCTTGCATGGCTATGTGAACACAAAGCAAAGTGCGAAACATTTCACCAACACTTTAAATATGATTTAAAGTACATTTTAAATGCGACTGAAAATATGATGGCGAAAAATGTGATCAACTGTTTCAAACGGCCCTTACAGAAGGAACTTGTACAGTGTTTAACCTCCTACACTTTGGCTTTACAAAAGCCAAGTAGTGAAACAGTTCAAAGACCAGTGCAGAACTTTTCATCAGTTATAATTGGCTTTCATTACATGTCATTAACTTGGAATCATTCACTTTCTAGCAAAGAATTTTATTCGCACAAGAATGTTATTTGTTACCTTTGCATACTCGATCTTCAGGGTGCAGCAGCCAGAGTAGATATCTGCTCCATTGAGTGACGCCTTGGCCCTCTGGGCACTTTGAACGGAGTCAAATGTGATGGCACAGTTAAGGGCACAAGGTGTGTATTTGGATTTTTTAAATGCCACTAAAGAATGAAGAAGAAGACAGAAGAGAAAAAACCCCCAAAACAAAAACAAAAAAAACTCACATGCCGTTATGTTGTGCCAAGTAAAACCTGAGTAAAGCTATGAGGATCTGACCGCATGTTGACAACATTTGCCTGTAAACAAGAGCACTTCCGAGAAGTCAGGTTTTCATTTGGCAAATGTTACTACAGGAAGCAACATGCCAATCTTTAATTATTTTAATTGCTTGTCTAATGAGTTTAAGATTGAGAGCAGGAGTCTCACTGTGGGCAAATTTCAGGTAACTGTAAAAACTTTCCTGATCTCCACCCTGTTTTTTCTATGTTTTAAAAGATAGCAGCTTTCCTTGGTTTCTCACAGTTAACAAATAAATAGCAGCCAGTGAACACTTGAAAGGATATTCAACCATTGCCTGGACACCGTTTTTCCTGAAGATAACAATTCTCTGGACCGGCCCACAGTTGTTGCAGATAGTGTAGAGGACGTCCTGAGAACATGAAACAAAACATGAGTTTTATTATTAGATTTGTTGTTTAACAAGATTTTAACACAAGTTTCTACTGTACACTTATCTTCAGCCCATTCATGCTACATGGAAAGTTACAAAATTCTAGGTGTGCAATCACCCGAAGCAGCATTAAAGTGCAACGTACACCAGCAGGTGTGAAGTCAGCTCCTGAGTGTACTGCCATTCACAAGGGTGACAACTGTAATCATAAGGTAGGTGGAGCACAGTGATTCCCAAACGGTGGAGCTCAGTTTGAAATTATATATACAAACACACAGACAGACACAGAGAGAGAGAACTTATTAATGCTGTTGGTGTGTCTTTAACTATATAAAAGATCAGTGTTAAATTTTAAAAATTGATTAAATAAGTCAGTCTGAGGATGTGAACTTCTTCAGTGGGGTGTACCATAAAAAGTTTCACTGGATTAACATAACGCTACTCATTATTGCGCGTGTGTGTGTATAAACTTTTACTGACAGGACGTCTACGGGCTGGTGCAAGCCTGGGGCTGTATGGTGTCCAGGAATAATCTAAGCAGGGATGTCTTCATACAGTTACATCGCTATTACAGAATCGCCACTCAATTTTGAGAGAAAAGCAGCAGACTCCAACAAATGCCCTAAATACTCTTTATTTGTATGGCTGCTTGTAGCATTTGTGGTCTCCGCTTCCCATTACTGCCGTCATACTTTTATTTCAGCCACCGACACATAACCGACATTGTTCCAAACTACCACAGCAGCAGCCAGCTTTAAAACTTTTTCTGCAGTGCATAACTACTAACAACTGTTTGTGGAAAAACAAAAGGTTTTTTTCCCCACTAACTGACAGCACTGACATTTAAGGACACCTGTCAGCCAGTACACAAAACAGTCCCAGGCAAAGTAATGACACAAATCTTTGCACTCACCGTTGTGATGGGGTATATGGGGTTCATGATAGTGAACAGAAGAACATTATTAACGGTTCTCGAGTCATCAGAGTCTCCGGGCCTGGATATCTTCTGGCTGGTGGAGTAGTTGATGAATGCTGGGTGGCCGGCGATGTACACCTGGTTGTCTGCGGCATAAGTCACAGCTGTGGATGATCCGTTCATGTCCTCGTACTCCACCAGCGCCTGACGCTTATTGGGCATCACCACCACATAGCTAAGACAAACAGAACACATTAGCTGGGAGTTAATGATAACTTTATTTATATAGCACCTTTAAAAACATCTTTAAAAGAATGCTAAACTAAGACAATAGACAAAATAAAAATCAAATTTTAAAAGCTGATAAATGAATGACATATAAAAACCATCCCGAAGTAATTTGAAGGAAGTCATGAAGCTTCAAGCCTCACTGAGATTGTTCCGAAGTCTTCGGATTTAAGCACCGACTTGAGGACCCTACCTGAGGATCTAAGGGAATCAGCATTCCTCTATGTAGTTGAAGGCCAGAGTTGGGTTTGGTTTAAAAGCGATCAGTAAAAGTCACTCAGCTGCTGCTTGTGGAAAACTTTATTCCAAGCTCCAAGTTTTTACCTGATTGCTCCAAATTCTTGCAAGGCTTCCACAAGGTCAGCTTCTGTAACACCATCCACCAGCCCCCGGACGTGTACCACCACGGATGGAAGGGTCTTGTGCGGATCTTCGTATCCCTATTAAAAACATCATTTAAAAAAACAAAACAAAACAACAACTGTAGATTTCTTCTTTATGAAGGGTTTTTCCTGGCTCAGAATGATCATCCGTATTACAGTTAGGCCCACACGTATTTGGACAGTGAGAGACATAATTGTGCCACTGTATAATGACCACAAAACAACCGGGATGTGATTCTATTAAAGACTTTCAGCTTTAATTCAGGATTTCAACAACTGTTCAACTGAACTATATTTATATGGCACCAAATCACAAAAGCAGTTACCTCGAAGAAGAAAGACAAGAAATTAACTGGAGCTCTCAAAGAGGTGCTGATACTAGTGAAAGACGGGATTGTCAGACTGACAAACCAGAACTCTGCCACTGTCCAAATACTTGGACCTGACAGTATTCTTAGGTTATTCTGCATTTTAAAAAATTAAACACAATACTGGGAATTTTCCTTTTATTAGGCACCAAAATATTTGATATTCAATAAAGGAAACTCTAAACATGTCCAGTTACGTGTGCAACCTGCTGACATCGGGTCATCTATTTTAAGGATTCTTCTGACAGTCTTAGCCAATGCTTAACGAATTTATCTCGCAGAAATAATTGCGAGTGGAAGGAAACTTCCTAATGTGCAATTTTGCTATGTTTTTGCGTTTTTTTTAAAACCATCCCACAAAGGATAAAATATATCTTAATACTACAACAGGCTCTCTTCCACATAGTCTAATAAAACTACACCCAATTACACTAACAAACTAATCAGTGTGACACTCAGGATTCCCAGTTTTTTGTACTTCTGTGCGTCCTTCTCGGACTGAATACTGGTCACTATCCCGTTTGAGTTTTGAGTAGTTTGGGGGGGGGGGGAGGGGTGCTAATCAGGCCCACAGTTCTAATAACGTGGTTTCAATTGCATATTTATACAGTTCTGTATAAATGTAAAAATCAATGTCTGTCTAAAAATATGGACAAATCTACAAATAGTATCCCTACAAAAAAAGCGGGTTATTTCATGTGCGGCTAACAGCTAGCACGTTGCTAACGTTACCGGCACTAGAACAAAGCCGAGCTACGGCAAGGCCGAGCCGGGGAAACCGCCCTCCGACAGCTCCATTCAGAGGGCAAGGCACGGCCACAATACAATTTACGCCCAGAGACACGTCCCGAAGCAGCTGCAATCTAAAATACACAGCGTTTAAATGAAAAAACAGTATAAAATGCCCAGTTTTGTTGGACAACTGTCTTCCCGGGCATGGATTTAATAACCTGCGGCGCGTCGTGACACATTTTTTCCAGCTCACATCTGAATGAATCAAACTGCACCGAGAAACGAGTTACCGAGCTGCGTGTGTTCACACTGCACGCTAAATTAATCCACATTCCTCCTGAAACCAACGTACCGTGGCCATTCCGTCGGTTTTCTGTCTTTTCGTTGCCCTGCCGTCTTCGCTGTAGTAACGGTTAGCTGCAGTAGCCATGTTGTCCCGGTTAAAAAGGATGGTGGTAGTGACGACGAAGTGAAATGGACGGAAAAGTCAAGAAAAACTAGGCTCGCGTATCCACGCCCACTTTCAATACATAACGCGCTATGATAGGGCAAGGCAGCTGTCAATCAGCTTGCAACTTGAGTAAGAGCCAATCGGAAAAAAGAAGCGTTTAAGTCGTTATTTCGAAGTAAATGCAGCATATACCAATACAAAGCTGGTTATTTTTAAGCGACCTCAGATGTCTTTATGCTCCAAGTATGTACTTTTATCGAACAGGCGCAGTATTATTCAGGTTTAGCATTTACAATAAAACCGTATTACTTATGATCAGATCAGATCAGTGGAGGCTGTTTCTCACCTTTTTCAGGTGCATCAAGTTGCTACCATGCGCTCTGAAATCATCCTTTGCTGAGTGGTACTGGTCAAAATAATGAGAACCCAAAGTTTCAAAACAGAGCAACATTTTAAAGAAGCCCCCCCTGTCCGAGGTTAGCGTTGCAGGTAATTGGTGCATGCCTGGGAATAGTTTTTTGTAGCTTTTGACCCAGTTCTTCTGTTTTTGTTTCCATAAACAGGAAACATGTTTATATAACATGTGTCAACACATTTGCACTTTGAGTCTCTGCTGGACAGCCCGCAAACAAAACTAGTCTGATTTTAATATCGTACACACGGAAGGATTACTGAGATAACAGTAGCCAAATAATTAGCATCGACCCATACTAATACACTTCTGATGCTGGCAGAGTTGGTGTAAAACTGCATGCACTGAATCTTCTTAATTTACTGTAGACACATTTCACTTTTTATTAGTATTACTCAAATGTGCGAAAATAAACAAGACACTGATGTTTGTCGAAGAGATTTATTGAAAAATAAAACTGCCACTGTCACCATATAAGCCAGGAAGAGCAGAAACTGTTGAAGGAGCCCTGCAAGAAATCCACCTGAACAACTGCATTCGTTTTAAAATCAAGTTAATTTGACAAACCAGAGGAGAAAACTCCCCCCGCACACAGTGATGCTGATCTGGTTTTATGACGAGGGACGTGCAGAGAGAAAAAAAAAAAAAGAAAAAAAAAAAAAAAACAAAAGAAAAAACAAAACAAAAAAAAAAAAAAGACAAAAAAAGAAAAAATTGTGAAAAACTCAGTCCACAATCACCACTTTGATTGCTAAATACAATGCTGTTCTTGAGTTTTATCTCTCTTTCTTTCAAATGCTGATCTTTCACCTTTAGTTTCAGCTGCAAGGGCGAAGGTGTGAGAGAGAGAAAGGGGAGCGGGCGGGGGTAAAACCTGGGCACACATAAACGAATTTACAGCAGGAGCTCCACAAAGAGGCTCCAGGGGATGACCTCAGAACTGGGGAATGTGTGTGTGTGTGAGACAGAAAGAGAAAAAGACAGCACCGTGGATCCCTTCACTCAGGAGGTAAATAGAGAAGTCACTTACAAACAAACACAACTTACAAATTATATCTTGTCAAGGGTCTTCAGACCACATTTAAACTCTAGAGACGATCTTCATCCAGCAGTGAAAAAAACACACCAAAAAGTTGTTTTTAAGGGGAACTGATCACTCAACATAGACCAAAACCACACACACACACACACTTACACACACAAGGTGACGATGGCATGGGTCTGGATTCAATCTAGAGGCTTCTATCAACAGACCAACCCACTTGTCCTAAATCACCATACTCTGTCCTGAGGGCCAATGAGGGGGATAAAGGAGGGATGTAAAGTATTCTGAGTACTAGCTGTGCATTGCTTTAGCTTTCATCTCCATACCACCTCCATCAGAGCATGCTCAAAGCTACTGGGAGGACAGGACTGTTGTTCCGTGGAAATGTTTGCCCTGACAGGACACATCAAAAACGAGATAATACACACTCCCTGAATATTTTTAGCCAGTGCGGAAGATGTAATTCCTGGGGGTTTTATGGCAATTGTGCAATTTATTTAAAATGAGTTGCAAGAATGAATCCAGGCTGCCTTTTTAAGAGGACGTTATGTGGATTTATTTAAAAAGTTGGCTGAGAGATGAAGTTACAGTTATCTCTCATGAGGAATATATCAAACAACACAGTGCCAGAGCAGCTTGTGCAATCATCACAAAATGTAATCCACTGGTTTGTGTTCATTGACACTTTTTTGTGTACAGCTGGAACACATAAAAAAATTAAAAGAAACTTAAACAAGAAAATGTAAACACATAAATAGATGATTTAACCTAAAGTTAAACAGATTTTATGGAGACAGACTTTCACGTGTGGTGTTCTAGCAATGGAAATCTTCAAACTTGGACAAGTTGTAGTGATCTAAAAAGGTGTCAATAAGAAAAAAGACATAACACAAAGTTATTTTTGCCGGCAGGAAATTCACATGAAACCACAGTTTGAGCTTCACTAGTTTTATGCTTTCATATTATTTTTAGCCATAGGTTTCTTTATCATTTGCAATTTACTTTTGTTTGCGCTGATTCACTATTTTTCAGCACCAAAACTACTTGGTAAGTTTCAAGAAAAGATCAGGATTTGGTTTTAAATACAAAAATGCTCCTTTTCTAGTGGACATTCTCCAAAGAAATAGACAGTGTGAAAACAAAACAGACTCATGCCACTAGTACTATCCCTTAGCCTTCTAGTAGATTAAACTATGGTGTCAATTTTAAAATCCTAGGTCACAGTTATTGTGCAGAAAACGTGACCGAAAGTCAAAGTCATCGATGAACCTATGGTGTTTTCGTGATTTCCTCCATTGGCTTGTTCTTGAGCTATCATAGTCACAAAGTTGGGTGTTCAGCAGTGTCCCAACAATACCCCATTAGCATTTCACCGCTGAGGGGTTAAAAGGACAAAGGGGTCAAGAGACAAATTAGTCCAGTCTCATGGCAAATTGTTAAAAATGTGACCGAGTGGTGTAGTGGTGATCCTTTAAATTCAGTTCACTTATTTAATTCAATTATTTCTTATATAACTCCGGTTCACAACAGTAAACCCAACAGCCTCGGAGATATAACACTACCTCAGTCGCTCCATGTCTGCAAGTACTTGGCAACAGTGGGAAGGAAAAAATCTCTAACAGGAAGAGACCTCTGGCAGAACAAGGGCATTTTAAGATTGAAAGACATGTGGACATTTGAAGGGCCTTAATTGAGGTGTATGGTTGTCTACTTTGGACTAGCTCAACTGGCAGGCAGCAAAACAGAGATGAAGGCCGAAGGATACAACTG
The DNA here is from genome assembly GCA_015106755.1 of Etia nguti. Lineage (NCBI taxonomy): Eukaryota > Metazoa > Chordata > Actinopteri > Cichliformes > Cichlidae > Etia > Etia nguti. The sequence goes on from VUQG01037121.1 coordinate 23,498, forward strand.
GGACTGTTTCTTCAAAGACACACACCTGAACTATTTTAGTGTTAATATCCCTGAGCCTGATTCTACTGGAGGTTTCTTCTTGTTAAAGGAGAGTTTTTCGTTCCCACTGTAACCAAAGTGCTTGCTCAAAAGGGGTCATATGATGGTTGGGGTTTTCTCTGTTTCCTTCGTATTACTGTAGGGTCTTTACAATATAAAGCAGCCTCAGGCAACTGTTGTTGTGATTTGGTGCTATATAAATAAAACTGAATTGAATTAAAAGTGTGCTATACTTAGTGTAATACGAAGACAATATAAAGGTTAGATAGCGATTTCGCTTACAGATTTTTTTTGCCCATTAATCTTTCTTCAAATTGAAAAAAACACCGTAATATGATGAAAACGTCTTTGTAAATTATTATTAGACTGTCAAAGAAACAATATCATCTGGGTGGAACATAAGACAAGCAATCTGCTGTGTACATAAATTAGGTCTGAGTAATCTCACATCATTTGTTTTGGTAGCTACTGATGAGTGATTGATTTAAATTAAGTGGTGGGTTCAGATTTAGCTTTTGCACACATTCCAAGCCTCTGTATTCTTTCTTAATGCTGTTTGACTCATAGTTCCTCTTATTACACCAAGCTCTCCAAACACAGGCTCTCACTGTCACATGTCAACATTCCCTCCTTGAAACAGATGCTTTTGGGTTTGTTTGTTTTTTAAGTTGTTGTTGTTTTTTACTGGGATATTCTCAGTTGTTGGTTTGATGCACACCACATGAATAATTATCCAAACATGCCGGGGATTGCACATGAACACACAGTGTCGACATCTACTTGATAATCCTCTTTATTAGAAAACAGATTAAAAATATCCAAGCAATTACAGACGGCCAGTGTGTTCTTGGTCTTGCTCCAGTTAAAATGTTCTCTTTTGCAAACCAGCCATTGTCGATTCTGTCAGCAAGTAAATGGCCTGAATGGGTTACTACATGCGTATCAGCCTCAGAAAATTTGATTTAAGGGCAGCGCTTGACCTCTAATATTGCCATTCACAAAAGATTTAAGTAGGAGAAGCAAACATATGTTCATTAGTGATTGTTATACACTTTAAGTTTGGCTTTAAGCAAATAAAACTCCTGCAAAACCCTTTTACATCTTGATATCAGAGCACGCTAATATATCAGAGTGCGCACACACTGATTTCAGCACAGGTTTCTGAATTTTTGAATGTGTGTGCATGTGCTGTTCAAGTCATATGCATTCCTCTAAGTCTGGGTGTTGTTATTGCCAAACTTTCAGTGGCGTCACCACACACTGACAAAATAAATCAGTTTTTCTTCTTGGTGAAGTATGTTCTCTGTCTCAGTCTGTCACCTCATCTCTGTACATGTTTATCTGTGTCTGTCTCTCTCTTGATGTGACCTTCCAACCTTCCATCCATCTGTCCAGCTTTCTGCCTGCTGCTCTGTCAGCCTGTTTGTGTCGCTTGGTCGGCAGCTTGCTCTCTGTGCATCTATAAGTAATACTGGGTAGGTTGTCTATATGAGAGTCAGGTGCTTTAAAGGCATTCATACATTATTTTTTGTTATCTTTGAATCCTCAAATTCATTTTTCAGGGATCAATGCCAAAGATAGTTGAAATCACCTTAGAAAAATGATAAAGCTAGTACTATCACAGAAGTCCACTAGATATAAAACAGTGGCAGGGACAGCCCAGTTTCATAGCAAATCATGAAAAAGTCACAAAAAAAGCAATATATAATATATTTGTTTGTGGTCACTTTTTTACGACAGTCAACATTATTTTTAATAGGAAGTCTGTTTCTTGTATGCAGTACCTATTTTGTCCAGAAAAAGTGGGTATATTTTACCATGGTAACCAAGAAAAGAGCTACAAAATGTCTTATTGTAAAACTAACCCTTCAGTTTTAATGTCTCACCCTAACCAACCTTCTTGTTTTGCAGTGTACTGGCTGACAGAGACTATAGATGTTTGCAGATGACACTGTGATCTGCAGTGATAGTAGGGAGCATTTGGAAGAAAGACTGGAGAAGTGGAGCTTTGCATGGGAGAGAAGAGGAATGAAAGTCAGTAGAAGCGAGACAGAATATATGTGTGCAAAGCGAGGCAGATGGAAATGCAAAGGTGCAAAGGTGGATGAGTTTAAATACCTGGGATGAATCGTCCAAAGCAACAGACAGTGCACAAAAGAGATCCACAAGGCAGGTTGGAGGGGGTGGAGACGAGAGTCTGGGATGATTTGTGACAGAGTGACAGGCTAAAGAGAGCAACCAAAAGAAGAAGACCTTAATCAAGTCATGCCCCCCCCGCCCCCAACAAAGTAGCTTTTATATCCTTGCCTAACCAGGTAGTTAGGTGGACAACGTGGTACAAAACCAAGAAAATCACAAAATGATTTGCTCCACCACCACCTACTCAAACATCAAAATAATGCTTTTTTCATCCTTTAAAATTCATGTACATGGTCACTAATCGGTACATATGAAAGGGAACAGATGTAAAACAGTGTTAAGAGGCACAAATAATGGTGGGAAACTGATGTTGGGAAAATACCATAAACATTGTGTCCAGACACAAATAATTCGATTAGGGCCTTGGTACTGAAGATAATAATATTAATCATAAATCATAGGAGTGTATTTAAAAATAGATAGTCAGTGTGCATTTAATTTTCAGACACTTAAAGAACAAAGTGGATGGTTTTGAGAACACATATATATACAAATTTTTTCTTGTGTATCAAACTGTGCAGTTTATGAGTTCTCTGTAAAAGCAGAGTATATTACAGAGATGCTGCATGCAGTTCCATTACTTTGAAGTTCACTTTCCCCAGATTAAATTAAACTGGCCTACATTGATAGCTGACAGGCTAACCTTTCCTTTTAAGCATCTTAGACGTAAATTCAGAAAATAACTCAAAATAACTCATATGGCCTCCAATCATTGTCGCTTCTTGAACAAAATTAACCACTGCAGACAGAAGCAAAGAAAAACAAAAAAACAGCATGTGTTCTTAGTACTTTACCACCACACTCAAAATGTGTCATAAGGCAGTGCAACTATTAAAAAAAAAAACCCCAGATCAGTTAACAAATGTAAAACAGCCCCACAGGAACGTTTGTGGTGGTTTACTTGCAGTAATGAGCTTTTGTGATGGTTTGTTGTTCATCGTGAATCATGACTCACTCACAGATTAAGTACAGAGAATTCCAGATGCTGCAACTCAATGTGAGGTTTCAAATTTATTGCCGTGGGGCTGACGTTCTGAGTGAAACATAACCGTTTCTGAGTGAAACATTACAAGAGGCATTCAAAGAATCCTGAACTGAAAATTACGAGAAAAGATTGTGGTAGAAATTAAAACGTTTTAAAATTGTACTTTGAAAGGCAAAGGCAGCAGTTAATTAAAGCAAGACTCTGATAATGGCTGGTCATCCTATAAAAACAATTTTTATGCCCTGGTGATCACTGAAATTAAATTTCGACAATACTTCAAAATAAATGATCAAGAGTGCTGCTAAGTGGTGGTGAGATTTTTTTTTCCTCGAAGGCTTATGGATTTTATTTCTGTCAGAATCCCATCCGAGGGCTGTCTTAGTACTACCAGCAGCGGCATTGTCTGAACCAGCAGTGGCCATGTCGACATGATTTAATGTTGTTTTTGGCTCTGCTCTCACTCCTCTGAGTGTCACATTCTTTAGATGAAAACACTCTTCCATTCAGTTCACCTTTCAGTGTTACGCGGGTTCATGGAACTCGATCAGGATTTCAGTGGACCTTGTAAGATTGTGTAGCAATGTAAGATTTGAGGACAGATTCCTAATTTGCATTCATAGTCCCTGTGCAAGTAATCAAAAACAGAGCCATGCTAAATATGTATGCATATATGCTAAAAAAAAAAATTAAAGGAACACTTTGAAAACACATCAGATCTGAATGGGAAGAAATCATGCTGGATATCTATACTGATATGTACTGGGAAATGTGTTAGGAATGAAAAGATTTCACATTGATGGAAATGATTATCAACCTACAGAGGGCTGAATTCAAAGACACCATGAAAATCAAAGTGAAAAAAATGATGTGGTCCATTTTGCTAAAATTTCATTGCAGCAACTCAAAATGGTACTCAATGGTGTGTATGGCCCCCATGTGCTTGTTTGCATGTCTGACAACGTCAGGGCATGCGCCTAATGAGATGACAGATAGTGTCATGTTGGATCTCCTGATCTCCTCCCAAGCATCACTGAGCTCCTGGACAGTCTGAGGTACACCCTGCAGCAATGGATGGACTGAAACATAATGTCCCAGAGGTGTTCTCTTGGATTTAGGTCAGGCAGGCATCGTGACCAGTCAATGGTATCAATTCCTTCATCCTCCAGGAAATGCTTACATACTCTCACCACATGACGCCGAACATTGTTGTGCACCAGGAGAACCCCAGGACCCACTGGACCAGTGTGGGGTCTGACAAAGGGCACAAGGGTCTGTGCATCTCTCCATGGATATGCCTCCAATTCTGGTATTCTATGGCAAATGCCAATTAGGCTCCAAGTTGATGGGCAAAGGGCCCGCTAGAGCAGCGGTCCCCAAGCCCCGGGCCACGGACTGGAGTCGTTTGGTACCGGGCCGCGAGAGTTGAGGCTTGGGTGTGAAATTTATGGTTTTCAGGGTTTGTATCGGTTTTTATCGTTATTTTTTTATCATTTTTATTTTTATTTTTTATTTATTTTAACTCGGTTTCCCTGGGTCTTTTCCCGTGTGTTATGAATAAATCTTCATTTTTTTGGTAGCGGTACTGTTTTATTTTGTTATATTTTTCTGTGACACCTTAAATGGCAGCCCATGAAAATATTGTCGGACATAAACCGGTCTGTGGCGCAAAAAAGGTTGGGGACCGCTGCGCTACAGGATCCCAGGCCCTTGGTCAGCCTCATGAAATCTGTTTCTGATTTTTTGGTCAGAGACATTCACACCAGTGGTTCTGTCAGTGCTCATCCTGTTCCTCCTTGGACAAAGGAGCAGATACAGGTCATGCTGATGGGTTAAGGGCTTTCTACAGCCCTGTCCAGGTCTCCTAGAGTACCTGCCTGTGTCCCGTAGTCTTCTCCATGCTCAAGACTGTCCTGGGAGACACAGCAAATCTTCTGGCAAAAACATGTATTGATGTGCTATCCTGGAGGAGTTGGACTACCTGTGCAACATTTCTAGGGTCCAGACATTGCCTCATGCTGCCACCAGTGACACTGACCCCGGCCAAATGCAAAACTAGTGAAAAAACAGTCAGAAAAGATGAGGAGGGCCTCCACCTGTAAAACCATTCCTGTTTTGGGGTTGTCTCAGTGTTGCCTCTCTAGTGGACTTGTTGTTAATTTCATTAACACCAAAGGAGCTGAAACTGATTAACAACCCCCTCTGCTACTTAACTGCCAGATCAGTGTCCCTGATGTTTAACTGACTTGATGTTATTTCATTTACCCTAAACCACTGTTCCTTAATAAAGATGTACAGTAGAGTTACTCTTATTGTAGTGAGTCATTTCAATATTAACTTCCCATTGCTGGCAGCACAGGAAAGAGACACAAAGTAGGTCATAGGATATGATGGATATTTTTACTTATAAAAAATAAACATGATTACTGATCAAATCTGATGTGCATTATGTAGCCGAGGTTTGCAGGGAAGAATGGAAAACACAATGAAACAGAGTGAGATGTCCACATAAGTTGCCTACACAATCTGTATAGAAGTATGACTCAAAGGATTAGCCAGTGCTGCACTTTCTACACTTTTGTTTTCCCTTCGAGTTCATTTAATTTCAGTTTTACAGATTTTATGTTGACCGGCAGGGTTCACGCAGTGCTCAAATCCATGACAAAAACACAACCTGTTTGTTCCTCAAGTGCGGCTGAGTATAATCTTTCTCTGTATAATAAAGGCTGCTATCTCACAAACAGATACTTTGTCTTTCAGCTCCTCCACCTTAATTCGCATGTGCGCGCACGCACACACACGGACGCAAGCAGACGTGCTGTCCTCCACCTCCCACGCCTCCTTAATGTTTTCTGCCACAACAGTTGCCATGGTGTCTCGGCTCGCCCGCTGAGCCGGACAGCACAATAACAGGGACGTGTGTGTTTCTGTGATATCATCTATACGCATGTGTCAGCATATAATAGGACATGCTAATGTTGTCTAGTAGTGCAGTTTATACTCAATAATGTGCTGTGATTCTTCACAAGGTAATTGTATTTGAATACATTTCTGTAAATTTGTGCTGTGCGATGTATTTGGTGGCTGCAGGAAAGTCGGAAATAGCCTGCACTTGTTGCCATAGCGCCACAGTAGAAGCGTCTGGGTCATTATGGGAAGCTGGGAGAGTGACATGAGATCAGCATGTTCACACTGGCTGAGATTGGAGATACAAAGTCACAGGGTTGGCGGTGGTTCTTAACCACACATGTGAGCGATGAACACGACAATATCACATATTTTCTCTTTTTTGGGTGCTCGAAAGTCTTTCGATGCTTTCCCACAAATTCAAACATTCTTCTCATGTAGAAGCTGACAGTACGCAAAGAAAACAGCAGCCCCACGCGTGCTATAATACGTCAAGAGAGCCACCATAACAAAACCTTACTTTGTCTTCTTGCCACTTGCCGCTGACACAGTTCTGTCTGACGTGGGAGGTTCGGACCCGCTCTTAACTAACAGCCGTTAAGGAGATTTTCTCCGGCGAGCAAATCTCTAGAGATGCCCGAGAGGAGGGTTTGGAATAGCTTGAATAGTAGAATAAAATGTTCACTGACTGATGTGACGTGAGTGTGTTGGTTCAAGCCTCTTCCAGCTGAAGGATAGCTTCACTCTCTGCACATTTATCCAAGCACGTCGGATAGGCCCTTGTGCGTATTTGTGCACCAGCTTTTGTGTGTATGAATCTGCCATCACAGATGTCTGAGATCTGTTAGAGCTGAAACACTGGATGTTTGGACAGCGTTTGAACTCGTTTTATATGAATTCACACAAACAAACCTGCCCTGATGCTTTTAAGTATTCTTGGGTCTTCTCGAGTCTCCTCAAGTCCCCTGTCATTCCAAGGATCTAAACTTTCTTGCAATTTTTTAAAAGTGATCTTGAGCAACAGTTCTTTAAGTTTTATGAAGGTCTTTCAAAGTTTTTCTTTGGACTTTGGCAGCTTTTATACTCATTTTCAGTCCTGTCCTTGTACCTGACAATTTTCAGAGAAATGTTCTTTTGTCTGTTATGCCACTTGACACTAATCCATGTGTCATTCAAGGATTTAAAAAAAGGCACTAACTTAAGGGATAAAAGTTTTAAATCTATGCAATGGACCAAGTTCTTACCTGGCACTTAACACAACTTGGCTCATTCACACTGTGCATTAAAGAGCAACTTGGATTTCAGCATTTTCACCAAGGATACTTTGGCATGCAGACTGGAGGAACCAAGGATCGAACCTCCAACCTCATAATTAGCAACTGCCATGCTCTACCTCTTGAGTCACGGCCACTTATATGTAACAGTCAATTAACTAACAATCTATTGCAAAAGCATGCAAAGCATGTTGAATCTACAGAAAATAAGCCATAAAAGAGTATTTCTGCACCAACAAGGTGATTCCCAAACAGCTATTAACTAAAAATTAACACAATTTCTCTACACAGTTTCTTTATCTGGCTACTTGCACTCCAAATCTGCAAGTAGAGAGCAATTTCTGGGGCATCAAAACACCCTGCAATCAAATGAAACATTTTTGTATTTCTTATAATGACTTAGCAGTATACCGTGGGTGATGGTGGAGGTAACATCCAATCAGATCCTTGCCTGCAAATGTATTTGCTAAATGTTTCCATTTGATTTCTGAATTACTAATCATACAAGCACCAGGTGCTGAAGCACAGACACACAGACAAAAAAGGAGCTGAATGGCTGTGACTCACATACTGTACCTGGCTTCCATTGCCGTTATTGTTCTGCTTATTTTCACCACTATGATAATCAGCTCAGTCTGGTCACCACGGCACTTTCCCATGCAAATCAATTTGTCTCATTAATTTGAAGGTATCAGGTGTTTGTTTATGCCAGAATAGGCCAAGGCCTTGTGTGAAGGAGCTAAAACAAGGAGGTATCTTAGTGGCTGTTGAGATGAGAAATACTTCCCTCCCTCCTCCCTGGAGTCATATCTCTTTCTCCGTCACGCTTACCATCTTCTTTCTTGTGTTTAAAGTCATCCGTCTCTCTTCTGTGTGCTGTGTTTGTGGTACACCCTGCCCCATATCTTCCGACAGTGGCTTCTTTCATTTGACGAATGGAAAACAACAGGTAGCACGAAGCAGAGCAATGCCGCAAACGCAATTAAAGCTGCAAGAAGACAAATTTCTCCAGCTTAATCGAGTCTGCTGCGATGACAAAGTAGAAGCTGCAGATTTCTCCCTTTGGTTAGGCCTTCTGTGGACTTTGAACTCAGTTGAACTCTTATGTGAATAACAAATTAGCACAAGTGACACTGCTTTGACATACCCTTCAATTGTGTTTATGAGAGTGTGTGCATTTGCGTGTATTTGGATTCCTTGCATTTTTCCAATATTCCTTTTTTACAACTATGTGTGCATTCCTACGCTTGATTGTGGGACCAAAGAACATGCTGATATGCCCTGTACAGTATATATTTGCAGAGCTGGATACACAGAACATAGACGTGTGTGATCAAAGCAGCATGGAAGTCACCTGGCCTGAAGCATATCAAATGGTTACCAAAGTCAGAGCGAGCGGCCTCAATTCTTCTCAGTTCACGGTATAAATATTTAGCCCGCTGTATAAACACAGCAGCGTTCAAGGAATGCGCTGTTCACAAATGAAAGCAATGCTTTTATCCTTTTACTGATAATATGGGTGAAAGACAAAACTGTTGATTCATCCGCATACAACATGTGCAGCTATTAAGTATGTGTCTCTGCTACATTGTTAGCAAGTTATCAGGCCTTATCAGAGATATTATGTCGTTTTGTTTATGTGCGATCCAAATTCGCCACACAAAGAGAACTCGGAGTGTTGTAAAATTCTGCCCTAAAGAAATGCATCGATTTTCCCCTCCGCCTTTCCACTTCAGAATTACCTGATATGCCCGTCCACGTAGAAAGGCGTCATCCTAGCGGGACACTCATGGTGGGTAGCAACAGTGCGCCACTGTGCTGTCTGCAGTCTGTGGCTTATTTAAGATGTCCTACAGATGGTGCATACGTTTCTGTTAACTATTAAAAAGAATTACAAGTATCTTTTCAGGAAAAGAACAATCATTTAGGAGGGTGCAGTCTGTAGGATGTAGATCACACAGATACCACTGTGAGGAAGATATGTCGCAGAGTGAACTACGTCTTATGACATCCTGTGTGATATACTCACATTTAATCTGTGGATTTGTGTTGCTGGATGTGAATGTGAAATTTTTTGGCACGATTTTTCACGTTTTCATATGTACTGATTGAAAGGAAGTGTGCAATTTTATCTTGAGGGGGCGGTGGAGGCCTGCAACAGACTGGCCATCTGTCCGGGGTGTACCCGACCTCTTGCCCTATGGTAGCTGATATAGCCCCCCCCCGCCAAACCGATAAGGGCAAGCGGAAGAGAATGAATGGATGGATGGGGTTGGTCGGGTTGGTGGGGGTGAGGTGGAGGAGTACATCATTTAGATTTTGGCTTTGTGACCCGAAGTTCAAGTCTTAGAGGTCAATTTTTTTTCCACACATTGTATGATTTTAAAAACATTTTTTAAAAATATGTCTTGGTTTAGCGATTAAAAATAAGCCCCATAAAATAATTGTTTTAATTTATAATTTAATTAATAATAATAATAATAATAAAAATAATTTAACTAGTCATTCAGATGTGTTTATTGAGCCTTCTCAAAAAAATAACAAATTAAATATCAGTTTGTATATATGAGGTCCTTTTTTTATTTTAATTGATTACTGATGTGTAAAAAGTCCCAATTCATGTCCATGAAAATGAAAAAAAGTTCATTCATTCATTCATTTTCATGAGTTTTTATCCTAACTGTTATGATACAGTTATGATAAATAGAAAGTAATCGATGTAAAATGAAATTAAAATTGTGTGTTGATAATAATTATTACAGTTCCATAATGTTCAAAATGAATATTACATTTCCACAGCGATTTAACACAGACTTTAATCTACTGATTTGTGTTTCTGATCATGAGTTTCCCAACATTCCAAAAGCGATACAAAACTTTGCCATTTTATATAGAAACAGCTGTCTATTTTCAGTTGAGTGATACTATAGTAATATAGGCAAATCTTAGTTTTCTTTAGCTCTGTCCCTGCAGTGGAAAAGAAGAGTGTTTTTGTAGCCATTACGTTGTTGAATTTCTATATTAATTTGCTCTCTTCTTATCAGCTATGTCTGGCTGAACCTTTGAAGTAAATATGAATACTCTCCTGCACTGGGTTTCTAGGGAACACTTTTTCATAGTTTATTTTTGCAGGTATGTAGAAGTACTGGAAAGTGCTGGACTATATCAGAAATCAAACGTGTTTCATAGTGTTGCACTTGCATATACACAAACAAGGGGCAGACATTTTTGTCAAAGTTCCATCCCTATTTCTTTTCCAGCCTCTGCACAGCTGGATAATCACAGCATGAAACAGACGTGAATGTCATGTCATGTGAATGTGTTTTTTCTAGTAGTACTAAGCCTTTAACAATGTAAATCTTGACAATATACTAATAATGCACAATAAAAGCATTTTTTAAAAATATGGCAATGGCTGGTATCAAGGTGGGTTGCAAAGTGGCGTGCAGATGCAGCAACATCTGCAGGCAGGCTACAGCAGTGTAAATAATGTGTCTAATGTGTTTGTATAAGATAGATCTCAATCCAGTGCATAGAAGAGTATCAACTGAACCATTTAGCAAATGTAACTCAAACATGCATATTTTTCAGGCAACATTTTCAGTTACAGATTAATACACAGTGTGTCTTTAGAGTGTATTTACAGCAGTAGGAATCAGATCTCTAAAGCACAGCGGGATAAAACATATCAGGCTTTTGCTATAAAACAATCTATCACTGGGTTTGGTCTTTTCATGGGATTCATTAACAGTAATAAAAATTCAGATTATCACCAGTCTCATCCATCAACAACTTGACCTTCCAGCCGTCCTCCCAATAACAGGCAATTTAAAGTCTCAGCATTTTCTTCACATTACTCTGGCAGCACATTGGTATGCTCCACTTATAAATTGTTCAGTTGCTTTAACAATTTGTCCAGCAAGAATGCTTCCAATAGAACTTGTCTACAATGACTTTAAACATTTACTTTGTCTGATTTGGATTTCACCACTGAAACATCTAAATATGGAAGTGCAGAATAAACTTGGGATTTTTTAGGCACACACACCCAAAGACACATGAAGGTTTTATGTTCTGAGAAGGTTAATTTCCTAGTTATTGTCATGCGGTTTACCCTGAGCTTCAGCAGGCAGTGCCTGTGTGTATGCGCGTTTAGGTGGAGGACGAAGGAAAGTGTAAGGACGACAGGAGGTGGGGGTTGACAGATCCATCTCCCATCTCTTTTTCTCTCTCTGGAATGCAGCTGGAATCTAAGCTTGACTCCCCGGTTGGCTCCACCCACACTCCCACCAGCTTGTATCATTGTACACACACAAACATGCTGGGTTTGCGCTAGCTATAACTTCTGTTGTGTCACTTTAGCCGTAAAATAAGAAATTGAATGTTCCAATCTTTCCAGCTGATGTGCAGCTTAAAGCACGCTCCTTTCTTCCTCCTTTGTGTGTGTGCAAACTGGAAACAGAGCACTTGTCTGACACTGACTGGAAAGTATGTTTGTCAGGTTGTTAGCCAAACTTCAGTTTTTGGTGGACAGATTTCAGTAATTTAGGTAAAACCTCGGTGATGATACATGACATTTTGACTGTATTACTTAGATGAAAAAAAAAACAGAAACAATTTTTGTGGTTTTATATCGGTGCTTATTCTTTTACACACAACCAATTTATCGTGTACGCATGATATATTGCTAAAAGCCTGCATACCTGAGGCAAATACTCTCTAGTAGAGGTGGAGATAGCCATGACTTAACCTGTTGGTCTGTTGGCTTTGTGGCTGTTTATATATTGGTGTTTTGGAACCTTGAGCCAAAAATTACGTTATTTAAACAAGCCATTTAAGTACCAAATTATTAGCTAATGCTAGCAAGGTTGGCTAGCAAATATTGTATGCATCCCACAGATACAAATAAATGCCAATTTATGCTAAGTAACATGCAAATAAGATACTATAAGTTCACTCACCATAAAAAGTCAAAAAGGCTAAAAATTTAAACAAATAAGTTTTAAAAATATCACGACTACTTTATAACCAAAGAAATTAAAGACCAAAACCATGTTTTTACCAGACTGTAAATGTAAGTATTTGCACTCTAACACTGAATATTTTAACATGAGCATCTATGGGGATTGACTTGTTTCTGGAACCAGAATAAAAGTCATTTATTTATTTTCTCATTTTTTAGGTTCAGATGTGATATGTATATGTTACTGTTTTGTTTAGCCACGGTTAACCACCGCGTGGATGCAAAGCACAACAGATCACAACTTAGTAACACATCAAAATCAACATTAATACTAACTGTTGATAAAGCTGCTTATGTTGCACTAACTCAATATGTCCATGACGTGCCGCCTGATGTCATCTGTGGCTTTAACACTTATTTATTTGGAGCCGTTCTTGATATTGAAAAAAATGCTAAAAATAAAAACTGCATTAATACATATAAATATGTATAGTGATAACATATGATATTCAAATTACAAACAAATTACAAACACACTACAACCCAACTGTGTCAAAGAGAAGCAGTTTACGTCATTATAAATCACTTGTAATTATTCACTTTTATTTAGGGAGGTCAACAATAATCTGAAAGTACAAAGGTAATCATTATCATATGATTTTGGGGGGTTTTCCCAGTAAAGAGAGCACAGGTGCAGTGATACGTTATAGGTTAACAACTGGAATCGAAATCATAACTTTGTGCTTGTGCTCTAGTTTGTCGGAAATGTAAATATGCACTTCCTTATGCCTATGCATAACATTACGTTAGATATGAAGGACGTTAAAGGTAAATGACGTTTTTCACTTCACATCTCTATTCCTATTGTGATTGTATTTGCTAGTTCATTCATCTTCCTCTTGTCTGATTTTTCCATTGCTGAGAAGCTGCACTGACTGCGTCAGAGCCTTTGAACATATAAACTATCGCTTAATGCTTACGTTAAAGAATGATGCTTTCTTTGTTCTCACTCCTACAGCCAGGGTCAGCGGCGGTGTTTACATCACTGAGTTGTTGCTGTGGCAACAGACAGAACAGTCAGAAAGGAGAGAGTTTGCAGAGTTGCAGTTTGAAGTCCATGAAAAATAAAATGGAAACAAAAAGAAAAGAGGAACAGAATCTGCACGGTAATTAGTTCTGTGTGCATATTTCTTCTAAGATGCTTTCATATCCTCTTTGCAGATGCTCAGATGTTATAGCAAATGATTTAAAGACAGTAATGTGCTAGAAATGTGAAATATGTGTCACATTTTGGAAGTAAAAAGCATGTGTCATAATTCTAAAACAGTGACAGTAAATAAAAGATGGAAATCACCAACTGGTTTGTGAACTACTGGTTTTTGGTTTGTACTGTTTTGCCTTAAGCTTTACCTTTTTACTATATCTTATTATTTTTTTTAGAAACACAAGTCACCTTGTAGGTCAAGTTATTTTGGTTAACAAAGAATTTGTGGATGCCTCGCACAGCAAATTAGCACTAGCATAAGCAAGTAAAATTAGTCACATGGCAAGTCACGCCATCTGTCAAATGATTGCTTTACAATTTTTTCCAAAAGGTGCAAGCTCCAATAACATGTCTGAGAGGTGCGGTAGGATGAAATTACTCATCTAGCAGACAGCTAGCAACTAGGGCAATTTAGTTTAGCATCTACCTAGCTTTCAGGCAAAGCAGCCAGGCTTTCTACCAGGCTTTAAACATCTTTACTGCTGCTCTAACATTGGGCATTTTAACATAATAGTCTCTGGGTGTGCCTCACTTTGGGAGACAGCCTCAGTTAAAACTCCAGTTCAGCTTTGGTTTCATTTTGGATCCCTACCAAAATGAACCAGATGAGAGGCAAACATTCTAAACAAATCTGCCACTTAACAGTATATAAACTTGTGGTTTGACCAATAGTTATAGATGGTAATACATCTAAAAAATAAAAAAAAACTACCTAAAAGATTGGATTAGAGCTGTTCTTCTTTAAAAAACTGCAGTACAGGATGTCTTATTGTCAATTTCATTGGGAACGCATCTGTGAATTAGGTAAATAAAACTTAAAGAAGCTAACACAGAGAGAGACATCAGCCTATAAAAAGCTGAAAATATAGAAAGTATATAGAAGATGAACATGTGGACATGACTTAAACCTGCATTCTAACCAGCAGCCAGCAGAGGCAAAACATGTGGTTGCAAAAAGATATATAAAAAGGCTCACAGGTCCCTAGCTCTATGACCTCACATCATCTGCTTTAATGTCTTATTTAAGACAAGATGATATGCCAAGTTGCTAATTAATGATTATGCAGTATCCCTAATTTTTTCATTCAGATCTGCTTCTTAATCTTGATGTCCAGCTTTAAAATGCTGAGATGGAGAAAAAAGTTTAGCTTGAGGTTTCAGATTAAGAGTTTTGTAACCAGTGGGTGACATCATGGTGGCTATGTCCATCTTTTTTATACAGCCTATGGTTTAGTCTCCTGTGGCTCAATATAAAATCTAAATTCTGTAAATACAGGCTATGAACCAAATGTGAACATTCAGCTATCTTAGAGCCAGCATACCCCACATTTTCTTTACAATAGCTGACTGTCTACATGTTTAACAGAAATCAAAATGGAAAGATTTACTAACTTCATGAACCCAACAAGCATAAGGAGTCCTTTTAAAAAACACACATTGAAGCACACTCTGCACATCTGAACGCACACTTCATGACTGCAGTAAGTCATTTCAGAGCCTATTAAATCTCCATTAACACACAGCCTCCCTGCTAGCCAGAGCTAATCCGACACAGGTGTGTGTGTTTGTGGTGGTTCTTTTTTTTGGGGGGTTTTGTTTTGTTTCTGTTTTTTTACCTCATGCCTCCTTTCCCCCCATTTTCTCTTGGCATGTCTATTATTTTCCTACTTAGTTTCTCTCCATCTCTCACTCTCTAGAAATTTCTCAATTTCATATCGGTAATTTAGCAAAAGTCTTCTTTTTCAGCGTTCTCGCTTAAAGCTGGCAGCTTGACAACAGCAAAACCTCCTCCAATTAGGTCAAATTAAGGCAAATTGCAGCTCTCGGTGGGAAACCAAGCTGACACACCTCACACTCTTATTAGGCACAGTCATCTCTTCATGCTCGGCTATAGAGTTTACCTCTTTGAAATAATTTATCTGCCTTTGTTTTGAGGCCTCCAATGATTCATTTAAAAGTGAACCCTG
The DNA here is from genome assembly GCA_015106755.1 of Etia nguti. Lineage (NCBI taxonomy): Eukaryota > Metazoa > Chordata > Actinopteri > Cichliformes > Cichlidae > Etia > Etia nguti. Next base: position 39,093 of record VUQG01037121.1, read on the forward strand.
CATGCTAATTGACCTGCTACTTGAGGTCCCTCCATTAAGCTTTTTTTCTTTAGCCTTTAAGCTTCATTTGAATTATTTTACAGTGAGAGACAAAAACAGGTGCAAGGTTTTCTATTGCTGTCTATTGTGTTCTTTACACTTTGGCTAGGTTTTCATCGTCTGTCAGTCCTCTGTTTTGTCTTCTGCTTTTTTAAATAGGAGTTTTTTTCTGCTATGGGGAAAGTAAAATGCAGGAAAGACCAAACAGCAACCTGCAGGATTGAAAAATGCCGAGCCAAAGAGGTAGTGCCAAAAACTGCAGTTTATGGAGTGGCCACTTGAGGCATTACAAAAGCCTGTTTAAAACCAGAAACAATCAACAAATTTTGTTATTAAATTCTATTGACAGTTTTCAACTTGCTGTACAATAAATGAATTTTGAAATAAATAGAACAAAATTCATCCACTTGGATACTGTTAAAATGTAAAGTTGATTAACAAATGTGCAACATGGACAGCTGTAGCCCACGGCTGTCTGCTGAACTGGACGTGGCCACCAGGAGTCTGCAAAAGTTTGTGAAACAAGTCCGATACAAGTTGAGTGAAGCTCATCAAATTAAGCTGTCCGATAACAGCACTATGGAGGTGAGTTGTTGAGGATTGTGTCAGTAAGCGCTGCTGGTTAGCCTCTGTTAGCTGCTGTTAGCCAGCGCTAACAGAAACGAAAACATTCTTTTGAGTGAATCTGTCAGACTCGGACACTTAGCAAATAAACTCTCATATGATTTGGATTTTTGAATGTAATCAAACTTTGATTACATTCACACATCGTATGTCTTTGAGAGGGAAAGTGTTTTGTTTTTTTTAGGAAACTTGAGTCTTAGCTGGCATAATGTTAGCTTATAACCAGCTATCATTGTTTAGCCAGCTTATTGTTAGTTTTTGGAAGGGTTGCATGTCTTATCTGCTGAAAATCAGTAATAACAGTATCTGAAAATAAATAAGCAAGTTATTATGTTACTAAAACTAACATAATCTACACTTTTAGCTATAGTTAGCTATTTTGAATGTTAGGAGATTTCACCTTTCTTTTAGAATTCTCATAAATCTGGAAATGTTTTAATAGAATCCTGTTGGGCTACAGAGGGTTAATTATTTTAGCACGCTAACTATGTTAGCTAGCAATAGCTTATAACTGAGCCCTCCACTTTCTTTCAGAAGAAGATAGAGTACACTGGTCACAGTGGCCAAAAATAATAAAAATGGCTTGAAAATGAGTCAAGAATTTAGAGGGTGATGCCTTCTGGCTATATCGAACTTTTTATACAGTCTTTAGAAAAGCCCTAATAGCAATCACCTATATACAATAGATAAAGGACTATTTAAATAGGAAAAGTCAGCAAAGTGCAGGGTTAAACTTCATTTTACAAAAATCCTCCTATGATTTCTTTTTTTTTTTTTAAAGCAAACGTGTTTTTACCATTCCAGGTCCAAAAGGTAGGCCAACAATTTTTGAATCTTCTGGGACTACTGGACCTCAAAAACTAATATCCCATATATGAGCATGCACACACACACACACACACACTCAAATACACACACAAAAATGTTCTGGGAAGGTGCGCTGCAGGAGAGAATATGATCTCTGCTTGGAAGTGACGCTGTTCCCTACTAAAGTAGTACAAACACACATTGTTATGTTTGTGTGTGTGTGTGTGGATGTGTGTGGATAATGTGTGTGCTGGTGACAGTACAAACAACTCCATTCCGCTGCAGTTGCCTTATGAGCATACTAAGCTAGTTTGTAATAATACCAACACATGCCCACATTTACCAGAAGATTTTATTGCTCAGATAGCTTTAACAGCAGGGGACGTGATTGTATTAGTGCGCTGCAGCCCACAACCGATCGACAAAAGATCATCTATATAAATAAGGCTTAAATGTTTGAGGGCTGTAAAATGTTCTTATGGAGTTAACGTGTTTCAGGAACTCAGATTTTTCCTCCTTGTCCAATGCATTATTAAAGGTTTTATTTGGCCCCAGTGCTGTGAAATGTGCTCTGCCTGCAGCTGGTATCAGCTTATTGTAATGTATTTATAAGATACTTATGACACAGAGAGGCTGAAGAGACAGATGTGTGCAGCTGTGACTGGCCACAACACAGCCCACCCACATTTTTACTGTGATTCATCTTGTGTGTGTGTGTGTGTGTGCGTGTGTGCGTGTGTTTGCATGTGAGACAGTCAGGAGACAGCTCAGTGTTCCCCAAGTTTGTCCACAAGCCAAAGGGGTCATTAGAAGCTTGCTAGTGCCCTCTGCTGGCTAAACAAATCTCTACATTTAATTTAAAAGTGGCAGTATTTTACTGAAATGACATCAGATGATAATGTCATCTCTATATCCTCAGAAAGGCAGGTTCAGGGCTTAAAAATATTGGCCTAATGATATCGGTTAACAGCCCCCCCCCCCGAGTCTTCAGCTGATGTTCTTTTTTTTCTGACCCCATGAGTTTGTAATTGAGTTTACATGTTGTGCGTTACCCATCACTCCCTTGTGTGTTTGTTTCTTTCTCAAGTTGTCATTGAATCTCGTTCCTGTTTTTTGAATCTCCATTGTTTCCTATCATGCTTTGGATTTCGCGGAAACACTGAACAGTAGGTAGAGTGGTCGCCCCATGATCAGAAGGTTGGGGGTTCGAATCCACTGAACGGCTACCCTGAGGTACCCCTGAGCAAGGTACCGTCCCTGCACACTGCTCCCCGGTGCGCCTGCTTAGTGGCTGCCCACTGCTTCACTGAGTGAATGGGTCAAATGCAGAGAAAAAAGAAGTAATTTCCCCACGGGGATCAATAAGGTATACATTATTATTAGTTCCTTGCTTTTACACCCCCTGCCTGTCACTTGTGTTTACATATCGGGTCCTCTTTCCTGACAAACCATGACAGGAAATTCCTTGTTTTAAAGCTCAAGCTCTAGCTAAGTCTTTTTTAACTGACTGAATTTATTAATATTTGTTTTACTAATGAGTAATAAGGAACTCAGGGGACTCTCATTAACTGGAGGTGGAGACGTGTTGATACACAGCTATGGCACAGAACAAGTGTAAATGTACTGGTTCAGTGTTGGTGCCATGCAGCTGCTATTCAGAGCTTTGCCAACTCATAGATTCTCCAGAATTACTGCAACTGTGTGAAATGCACTTGCGGTCTTGTTGCCTTTGAAATGGTTGCTTTAAAGATGGGGACCACTTGAAGTCTGTCTTCAAAGCAACTTTGGTGTGTCAAGACGGTGCTAAAATAGCCAGAAGATGGAGCAGTGGCTAACAGTCGCATGGCAAGCGAAACGTTGCTGGTTTGATTCCAGCCAGTTGTGTCAGGAAGAGTATCTGGCATAAAACTGTCGAATCAAAACACGTGGCGCTACCTGCTGTGGCAACCCCTTGTGCCAAGGGAGCAGCTGAAAGTATCTTTAAGATAGAGTCAGTATGCTATCAGTTAACAATCAAATGGGGTGAGGTTAGCAGTTTTATGCAAGAGTCCACAGACCTCACAACCTCAGAGATTTGAATCCAAAATTCATCCATAAATAATTACATAAGTGCTGCAGGAAAATGATTTAATTACAGAATTACATGCCTGGCAATCTTGCTTTCATATAATCAGATTATAACCAGTTGACTTCTACTCATCAGCACAGACTGACTAAGACTGACTGAAACATAAATTAATAAATGATTATTTGCAAACCTTCACCAGTCTATCTGAGCGTGATTGCAGTCAGTTCAGGTCGGACTGTGATTGTTTAGATACAGGTTGCAGAGACATTTCAGTGGCTGCAACTACTTGCAATTGGTTGCTAACTGTGAAAAACTTCCATGCAATCACCAATCACTCGTTACAAGGAGGCTCCTGCCCGAGTTTAACTGTAGCGTGACTGAGCCATCACAAGATGATTTTTATCTCTGTGTGTTTTTTCTCTTTCTTGGCTTTTTGTGAAAACCTGCACCAAGAGAAAGCTTGACTTTCAGTAGGTAACAGAAATAGAGATGATCAGGTTTGTGGGATTTTACATTTCTACCTGTACTTGCAGAAACCTCCAGAAACAGAAAAAACTCCAAAAAGAAAAAACACTTGTGTGCTGTTTCTGTGTTTTCTATTTGTTGGTGTTTTATTAAGTTGGAGTCTATTTGACCTGTCAAGGCCACCATATATGGGCTTCCTTTTACTTTGAATTTGCTCTAGGGTTTTTTTTTTTTAAATAAAGAGGAATATGTAATATATTACAACTCCAATAGTGTGTACGTGTGTGAGAACACAACACCCACAAACAAAAGTTCGTACTATAGACCAGCAGTGTCAAACACATAGCTCTGGAGGCCAGAAAATTTTCACTGTGGTTTGTCCTTAAGTGTGGACCACATGGAGTGAGTCTATAATATAAATAGTGTTTCAATTGCTTTAATCTGTCACAGCTCAGCCACTTTTAACTTTTAGTGAGCATTTTTTAGGATTTCAACTTTTCAGTGTTTATAGAAGCAGACTTTAACATAAGCAAGCACTGAAAAATTTTGTCTGGGTGCCATGTGTGTGGGTTAGGGGTGAAGGGCTTGTGTTTTAATAACAAAAGTGACCACTAGATGGCATTGGGACATTTTGATGCAGATACTCAGTCAGCATTGCCATTACATTGCCTTTCTGATAAACTAATTTACAATATTAGTTTCCTCGCCAGAAACTCTGCATTATGAAGTCTGACTTAAAGAAAATCCACACCATGGTTTAACTGGAGATATATGCTGCTTAATCCTCAACACGCACACCTGCAAGCAATAGGCCTCTCCCCTGGAACTTGAGCGCCTCGACCCATTCCTCCTCTGAGCTGTTTTTCTATTTATAACCGCAGATCTCCGGCTGTGTCAAAAAAATGCCTGCTGTCTCGTTCTGTTTTGCTTCCCTACCGTTTGACAGATTTGTGACTTGATGGGGTGAAGGGGGGTCATCTGGTTTAAATCACTTTGCTTTTCAGGCACTGCAACCATTGATTTGCACCCTTGGATGATAAGGAGTTGCGTAGAGGTAGATCAGCTGGGCAGAAAAAAAGGGTTCAGCCTATAATAGATCTGTTAGTTAGATGATCTGTGCGTGTCACTCGAGTATCTGCCTCAACATGACTTCATTTCTAGTGCTTACACCCTACTGACCTATTGACCCCAAAAAGAAACTTGCAGCAGATGTATGCAGCAAACTCCATGCTCAGTTCATCAGCAGCACGGATGTTTCTCATCTGTATTTTATGGATAAAAAAAAAAGAATGAGTAAATGTTTATGCTATGCTTAGTGACACAAGTGAGGTACAAATCAACATTGCTTGAGAGAAAGTCCCAAAGACGTTCCCAATTGAATTAACTGTTCAGCCAATTGTTTGAGTGTACTCCCAACAGATAACCGAGGTGGCCAAGAGATGTGTGGAAAGCAGGGAGACGATAAGATGCTGGAAAGAAGATGGCTGACTGTGAAGTGAGCAGTGTTTTGTGACGATAGCCAACACTGTGGGAAAATCACAAAAGGAAAACGCCGAAGTCTTTGACTTGTAAAACATAAGTAAACAATACAATGTGCATACCACACTTTTAAATTCACACCAAAACCCAAACAGTTCTTAAATGAATCACAAAAACAGTTAGCATTATGCCCTTATTATCAGGGGTTTACTGGTTGCACTGAGGCTGAAAGAAGGGTGATTTTTTTTCTTCTTTTTTTGTTTGGGAAAGTGCACATCAGATTTTATAAGCAAAGGCAGATGTCACAATAAGAGGCTTTTTTTATTAACTCATGATATCATTGAAGTCCTTCTAGAAGCAACTCATCAGCAATGAAGGAAACCTCTAAAACCTCTGAACCTCTGAAACCTCTAAATAAGTGGGAAGCGAGCCATAATTTTCAATTTTAGTAACACATAAAAGCTGGCACAGTCTGATTTCTCTGTGTTGGCTTTGTTCCTACATTGTCATAACGGTCCCACATAGCAAAATTGGTATGGCCCGGATCTGGCCCACACAGTGTGCTTACACATGGCCCACATACCGCAAAGAATGACGGCCCTTTGGTGGCCCAGATCTGGTTTGCCAGATGTGGCCCACACATGGGCCAGCACAAGGCCAGTTTCAGACACACTGGTGGTCCTGTGCTGGCCCATGTTTGGATTACCTCTGGCAAACCTGATCTGGGCCACCAAAGGGCCGTCATTCTTTGCGGTATGTGGGCCATGTGTAAGTTGTGTGCAGCCACGGGCCAGTTGTAGACACACTGCTGGCCCTGTGCTGGCCCAAGATATCAGCCTAATGTGTACCTTAATCAAGTCATGTAATAACAACATGTGCCAGAACATAATAGTGCAAAAGTAACATGACGAAACTCTGTTCAGAGAGTGAACGGACTGATTCTTATACAACGCTTTTCTACTCTCCCGGATTACTCAAAGTGCTCTATACAACATGCCACCCAATCACACACTTTCTCTAAATGGAGTGCTTCCTAACTACATTCATACTCATTCACATTCTTGACATGCAGACTGGAGGAGCTGGGGATCGAGCCACTAACCTTCCGATTAGTAAGTGACCTGCTCTACCTCCTGAGCTACAGCCACCCACTGGCAAAGATGAGTAAACCTTCACTAGGTTTTGGATAAAGTGTACACTCACAACCCTGTCAAACCTGCATTTGAAACGTTGGCTACCATAGCAGTATAGTATTGCAACATGGTATTTGGGTCCTCTAACTAAAATAGGAAAATAGTAACATAAATAGTGCCATCATTGCCAGACCTGGCCCACATCTGGTTGACATACACCCTGCCATGACACCGGTCAGTCAGAAGTGTCAGCTTGGTGCTAGATCCGGGCCAGACCTGTTTTCTATGGGCCTGGGCCACATACACCAAACCACAATCGGGCCAGATATGGCATGCCATTGCATAAACAGTGGTGTCATTGCCAGACCTGGAGCACATCTGGTTGACATACACTCTGCCATGACACCAGTCAGAAGTGCCAGCTTGATACCAGATCTGGGCCAAACCTGCTTGCTATGTGGGGTGTTGGTCCAGGATCAGTATTGCAGATGACCAATGACATTGTCTGAGCATTTAGTTAGCATTAGGCAAGAAGTTAGCAAATGATATAAAAAGTTATTACTTGCATACCAACATGAGTAACCTAAATTTGGCTAACAGCAAACCTATGTAATGTAGTTATTATATTGCCTAAATTCATAAAGCACTTGAAATGCTTACAATTTGAATCAGAATATAGTTTTGTATGAACAAAGTTATGACATCATTGCAACATGACTGGTCAGTTCCAATGTTGATACACGACCAATATTAATTATAATGATGCAGGAACAACACCAACACGGGGATATCAGATACAATAAAAAGCTGCAAATGTGTAATTGGGTGTATCTGATAGCCCGGTGTTGGTCTCAGGGTAGGGTCAGGGTTAGGACAGGGTTCTGGTTAAGCCTGAATTATACTCAGCAGCAGACATGGACATGGTCAACTAGAGACCTGATGGTCAAGTAGTCATTCCTGTTATACTTCTTTGAAGTCTGCTTGAAATCTGATGTCTGGGCGCAAGTTCTCTGCGGACTAGTCATAGCTACAAAAAACAGGCAGGTATGTGGACATCTATGCGAACCCTCACACTCACAAACTTACATCACAGGGACCCAAGGGGACTCGTGGATTCATAAAATCTACTTTAGGGTTAGGGTTTGCTGTATGATGGAATGTGTCTCTCCACATTGAAAATCTATAGCAATGAAGAAATGACGTGCTAACTCACCTAATGGATACAATAAGACATGAAAGAGTTTTTAAAAAAAACATCCTAATACATGTTTTTTGTAAGACCACAAATTTATATGTGACCACACACAGCTGAAACAGTGTACACGTGTCAGTTCAAAAAACATGATTTGCTGATTGTTTTCCTTTTTGACTTGGAGGCAATGCCAGGAAGTCTGCCTCTTTTAACATTTTAGAATTCTCCCATAAATTTCTATCCAGGTTTCTTTGAGTGCTTTGTCTACTCGTGTCAATGTCATCAATGTCACCAGCTTTGATGATGTAACCAAGCAACGTCACCCACACATTTGGACCACCCAATGGGTCCAAATTTCTTTAGACTCAACGCTGCACTTTCTCTGGTTCCTCCAGTAGATTGAATGTATGATTGTGAAGATACAGTAGGCAAAGAACAGACTGAGACATACAGAAATTCCTCGATTTGTTAGTAAGATGTATCCTTTCAGATTAATAGAAAGAAATGTGCAAAATAAGCACCTAAATTTGTGTTTTGGACCATCTATGCGAGCGAGTGCATGCATGATATAATATGCAATTAGTATATGTAAAAACAAAGTTTCACAGAAACTTGTAATAAATAATAAATAATAAATATGTAAATATAATGACTCCCAGAAAAGATGTTGAAAAACTACTACTGATTTAAATGATTCCTTCTAACTAGTGAACTTTCCTGTGTTTTGACCCTGGTGGTACAGCTAGATTCAAAGTTAGAAGGGGATCAGGAAGAGTGAGTCATCCTCTGGGAACCATAAAGTCAGCACAGTCATTTATGGCAGCTAGTTTTTGACACAGATGAGTCGGCAAAGGTAGACGCAAACTTAACAGAGAACTGCAAACAAAATGTGCAGATATTTGAAAGATGACACTGAATCTTTATGTCAGAGAACAAATTGCTGCGTGGCGTCACTCTAGTACTTGGAAAGGCGAAACTGGACCTATCCAGCAAACTCAGGCTACCATCCCAGATTAGTTCTCAAAACTAAACTCAAACTGGTGTGATCTCATCTTTGTTTCCTTCAGTGGCTCCATGTAGCTTAGGTTGCAGATTGGAAAGCAGAGGGGTTGTTAGGCATGTCCATAAAAGTGAGTCAATAAAACACAGAATGGATGGGAGTGAGTTTCTCTGAAGAAAAATAAAACCAGGGAAAGAGAGAGAGAGAGAGAGAGAGAGAGAGAGAGAAAGTAAAGAGCAGTAGAGAGGAAGTCGGGGGTCACTCAGTCAGCCGCCAGCCCTTTTTCAATAGGAGCCCCGGGGCCTCGGCATGAAGCGCTGACCTGGAATTCCAAATAAATAATTCCCTAAACCTCCCCACTGAGAGAGACTCACGCACACACTCACACACACACGTACGAGAACGGGGTACACCCGGCAAAATTCACATTTTCTCTTTATCCACGGCTTATTTAAACTACTTTAACAAGTATTTCATTTATTTGATCAGGGGAAACCTGATAAGACTACAAGGTAAAATACATACACAAACACGCATGCACACACATGCGAATGCATAAAAGCGCACACAGTCACAGGTGCTAAGTCTCCAAGCTTAGCCCTCGGAGCAGCCTGAATCCTTCTTGTGTGAGAACATAAGTTAATCTGGACTAAACACGGCACCAAAACCATTTTATTCTGTATTAAATAGGCACAAAAAATGATGCACACAGCTGCCGTGGTTAAAAAAAGGCTTTGTACAAACATCAGAGTTGTAACAAAGACAAATTCTACTAAAAATACTTGTGAGGGCTATAAGCAAGATGCCCTCCGTATAACTAAAGTTTCAAATCAAGTCTCGTTCCCATTTTTTTTTAAAAACAAAACAAAACAGCAGAGCTTGATCACATTTTTTTTTTTTTTAAAAGGATTTTATTCCTTTGGGCTCATTTTTCAGCAGCAGGACAGGAAATGAACTTGGAGTGTCCTTTTGATATGCTTCATGAGGATGATGCACACATAGAAGACAGATATTTATGCTATATGAAGACAGATGACATGACAGAAAAACATAGTGTGCTAGGCTTTACTAAACTGGATCTGTAACTGGAAATGTTTTATATGAAAGACAACTCAAGAAAAAATGTGGACCCTTGTGAAAAATATGGGGTTTATGCTTTCTTAGCCTTCTCTATATTATACCACAGGTACTGGACTTTGATTATTGTCTCATATACTCTTAAACTTGCTATTTTGAAATGGATTACGCTAATGAGTATGGTTTCATATAGTGTCATGTGTCCAGATGCTGTACTGGACACAACACTGGAAAAAAATGAGTGTGGAACTCTGTAAACTCGTCTTCCTGAATGATCATCACTTTGTTTGGTGGTTGCTAGCTTTCCTCTGTGTAATCAGTCTCCAGCCAGTAGAAGAAGGACGTGCTATCAGGACATAGCTAATGCTAAGCTAATGCTAGCTAGGTAGCTAGCTAATAGCAATAGATTCAGACCTTAGAACAGATAGAACAGACCTTAATATTCTGAGGTCAGAGGCTTGACAAGTCTCAAACATTCACAACATCCAACAGATAGCGTAACTATAACAACATTGCTATCGTTATTTCTGGCTGGTGCGCTTATGTATTAAATTTAACACAACGCTATCCTTTCAATATTCATGCTCTGAAGTTTATCCTGAAGCAATACACAGGGTACATCAAAAAGAATCATCCAATTTCATAAGGCTATATATATTTTTTAAGTAATGGACATAGAAGCTTGTTGTAAATTTTAAAATACATGACTGAATCTAAAGTTTTACATACAAAAAATTAAGTGTTCAGTGCTCAATGTGCCCCTCTCCGTGCACAGCATATGTCGATATGATACTCAAACTCGTCCTATACTTTTGGCAGCATGCTATGGAGTCACTGCAGCCACTCCCGTTGTTATGCTACTTACTACTAGCCTGAAATTCACATTTGCGTTTTGATCACTGGTGAATAGCTGCAGAAATACGTACTTTCATATCAGATGTTTCTTTTTGATATGCCCTGCATTATTTACTCTGAACCAAGCACATTGGTTTTTAACCAATTTTCTGTTGAATGTTCCTTAGTACTGCTTAACAGCTATCGCTCTAGCCGATCATCCGATTATTTACATGATAACAATGACCAGTTAACGATGATCTTTCTATACAGTCTCTGGAGTCACAGACTGTCCTTGAACATGGTACAGGTTTAGTTAGGTGGCTTTTTAGTGGTTGGTAATTCAATTCAATTCAATTTTATTTATATAGGACCAAATCACAAAAACAGTTGCCTCAAGGCACTTTATAGTGTAAGGTACAGACTCTACAATAATACAAAGAAAACAGAGAAAACCTTCACAATCATATGACCCCTATGAGCAAGCGCCTTGGCGACAGTGGGAAGGAAAACTCCTTTTTAACAGGGAGTTTTTCCTTCCCACAGTTTATCCAAAAATGGATTTATTCAGTCTCATAACAACCTCCTCTTCACTTTATTTTGAAGCAGTGTGTCTTCCACAGAGAAGTAAACTCATGCAGCACAGTCGCTGTTATGACTTTATCATACCATCATAACATCAAACTGTTTCCTGTTGGTCAAATGGAGATTTATTTATTGTCCTAAGCTGCACTTGTTGGTGCGACTGCATCAGGATGGAAAGTAAAGGCATGAAAGTAAAAGGGCTTTTTTTTTTTAATAAATTGATTATAAAAATACTTTCCTCATAGCAAGTTTTCTACAAGAACCTAAACTAACTATAAATAACTCTGAGATCATAAAAAAAACTACAGTTAAAAATTCTTTCAGCCTCTATCTCCCTGCAACTGTTCCAAGATTAGACAGAGGGCGGGTGTGTTTGGAGATGTTGTGAAATGTTTTCACCCACTGTGAGGGTCATATCACCAGAGTATACAGTGATTGAAATGAATACATAAATGGGAAGTTGTAAACTTAACACACCGTGGCCTATGTGAGACTTATCTCTGCTTCCTCTCTGGCCCATGACAAACCACATTAGAGAGAAAGTTAGCGGACATGGGGGTCACCGTATACACACACAGAGTAAAAGAGGGGACAGACTTTACTGCCGCCAGACTTAAAGGTCCGCAATTAGATCATCCACCCTACTTTTGGATTCTCTCCCACACACACGCACGAAATCCTCTGTACAAAAAAAAGTAACTAAACACTGCTGGTTTCTCACTGAAGGAGAGTTTTAATCTGCAACAGACAGGGAGATTCTGGCTACGGAAATTAATGTTTTCTTTTCAGTCATCTCTATTTCAAGCCGCCCTCTTCTCCCTCACTGTTGAGAAATGTCCCAAAGGAGATGTGAGAATGCTAAACCAAAATACTACCAAACAAACCCCATAGCCTTGTGTGTTTCTTTTCAACTGAATATCGTGGAAACTTGTCAAAAAAGATTGCTCGGTGCGGTTTCGTGTTTCTGTTCACATTTTCTTAAACACGTCGTATTTTATACCATCTCCTCTTGGCTTCTATTTCTTACATTGTGATCTGCTGTTTAGGTTTGTCTGCTTACTTTATGGTGCAAAAGGAAGATATTGTGTTACAGCAGAATGAAGAAAAACAGGCTACTGAGCGAAAAAGGATTTGTTAACAGTACGCATGCTTTATAGTGGGAAAATTTGGCTTGTTTGAAAAAATATTGTCCTGATTACACAGAGGACAATGTACCTCCTTCACAGATCTTGTCTTAAACCAATAGTTCAAACCTCCAAATTGTTTCAATTATCAAATAAAGAAAAGCCTCAGATTTAAAAAGCTGACCTGTGTTTTAAAAATTTGACAGAAAAACTCAAACTTAGTTTCTAATTAATTTCTTACAGTCCTGACATGTTTGTGTATACACTTGCTTGTGTATGTACAGTTGAATCTAACCCTTCATATTCTTTAAATGTTAACATTTGATAAACTCCAGCTGACATAAAAATATGATATGATACAGCAAAACTTGCATTACTCCTCCTAACATGTACTTCAACATACATGTTTTACTTTTAACTAGTACAGTATTGTGCAAGTCTTGAGCTACCCCGTATTTCCTCATATTTTGCCAGGAAAATGGGGAAAAGGTGCAGCAATTTACTGAATGATGTGCAAACCAACAATTCAAAAACAGAGTTTGCGCAATTCTAACGAGTTTGGAAGTAAATATTTAGTATGACCACCAGCCTGAACTCTCTTAGGCAGCTTTCTTGTCAATTCTTTAAGTAGTCTTCAGGAATAGTTCTCCAGGTTTCTTGAAGGACAATCAAAGCTCTTCTTTGGATATTGGCTGCCTTTTTTTCTGTTCTCTGTAAACACGATCCAGCATTGCTTCAATAATGCAGAGGTCTGGGCTCTGGGGAGGCCAATCCACGATTGATAGTGGTCCACTGTGTGTTTCTCTATCGACTTTTTCCTGCTTTTACTGTATTGGCAGTCTGTTTGGGATCATTGTCATGCTAAAAAAATGAAGCTGTTGCTGCTTTTGCTTTCTACATGCTATTGTATGCTGGATCCAAATCTGATGGTACTTTTTTGTGCTCATAATACCATCAGTGTAGGCAAGATCTCCAACACCACTGGCTGAAATGCAACCCAAGACCATGACAGACCTTTCTCCATGTTTTATAGATGGCTGTATACACTTACTGTTGTTGTACTTCTCACCTGATCATTTTTGTACATATTAATTAGAGTTTTAATCAAATGTTTCATCACTCCATCAGAACTGTTGCCACTGATTTTCAGTCCAGTTCTTGTGTAATTCGGGATACTTTACCCTTTTCTGTTTCCCTACATTAAAAATGGCTTTTTGACAGCCACCCTTCCCACTGAGACCATTTCTGATGAGGCTTCAGTGAACAGTAGCTGGGACAACAACTGAACATCGCTCAGGTCCTAGGTCAGGTCTTTTTCCCTTTTTCTTAAAGAAATGACTTTCAGCTACAGAGGTAGGCTAAGTGTGCCATTTTATTTATCCTCCACTTGGCCATGTTCCTCAGATTTTTTAAGGAGACACTGGACAGCATGATGAGATTTGCCAAGTTTTCAGCAAATAAACTTGTTAGTGCAAAAAAAATTATGTCTGTCAAACTGTGTTATCTTTGGGATTTCTTTAACGGATTCAACTAAAGAAATTGGAACAAACTGTTTTTTGTGGCAGGCTGGTAGTAAAAATGTGCCTGAAGATACAATTTAAACGTGGTTCTTTGCTAAGTTGTCTGTTATGTGTAACACAACACTGGTTCGTTGCTTGAGTTATGTGTTTGTTTCATGATTGAGTAATTCAAAGGTCAAACAAAAAAAAAACATTGCTCTATAAAATAATCAGGCACAAGGACAAAACTGCCAATGTCCAATGAAAAACTTTGAAAGACCTTCAGAAAGCCTGGAGAACCACTGATCAAGGCCACTTTCAAATTACAAGAAACTGGGTCCTTGGAGGCAAAATATCAAGAAATGAAGGGTCGCTTAAAACAGTTCCACAGCAATGTAAGTCTGTGTAATTCAAAGTGCAGTAAAAGCAATGCATTTTTAGGGAGACTAATTCTGCCACATTGCCCAGAAAGTAGAATTTCATTATAGAAGAATGATGCGCTGGTATGATGCAAGTATTGCAGCTGCAAAAACTGACATGTTTAACATTACTTACAGGATTTCTATTACTCCCCTGTGTACAAAAATCTTGGCCCATCAGTTTAATGCTGACAACCAGGCCCATTAAATTGAATAAGAATCATAATCAAACTAATACCCTTTGCAGGCCCACATGCATACATGCAGACCTCCTCTCAAGAGGGGAGACTGTAGGAGAGAATGCTGCAGAGGTCATTATAACCAGGAATGTATGTACATAATAAGAAACAGGTCTCTTATTTTGAAGGCCATCTTAATTTATTCTGTTATAAGCACAGATTTTAGTCTTCGAAGTAAAAACTTGATTTCAGTTGGTTAAAGTAAAACAAAAATCCACCTTAAAATCATTTCATTTCTCTCACTGTGTTCATTTTGTAGTGTCCCTACCAATTAGAATTGAGTGAATAAAACCTTTACCACTTTCTTAAACACTGCGCTATACAAACTACCTTTGAATTTTATACAGTTAGTGACTAAGACGCCCTTTTATCGCAGTTCAGGGTGATGGGAGGTCCGACTACAACTTTAACACAGCTGTGACTCGCTCCAGGACCTGCTGTTTCGTGCCAAGAAAAATCCACATGCATTTCATCACACTTTCAATGTTTTGATCAAGGCTCTTGCAAGACTTTGACAACATCGTCTGTTTCACTCCTTCACTACGTTTCACATTATGATCCAATAGCGCTGCTCTCTTAAAACACTGATACTGCAAAAATTTGTTTTGTTTTTTTCTGTGCGGGCGTTTGTGTGTGCGCGCAATTTTCGTATGAGCATTCCAAAGATGTCCAAACATCAAAGTCTTTTTCCTCCAATGCAGCTTCATCAGTCGGAGGGAACTTAGGGAGGAAATCAGGGAGTAAGAAGGGAAAAATGGATGGCAGTAAGGTTCACAAGTTCAAACCTCTCCGTTTGCTGGAGCATATGAAAGAATCAACTGTGGACAAATGGATGGCTGAACCGCCACTATTATAAACTATTTTTGTTATTATTTTAAATTGTTACTGGGGTTGGAGTGTAACAAACTGATGTAAAAATACTGTAAATTTTGTAAGATATTATTCTTTGTGAATACAGTTGAAGGCTGTACATACTGACGGCCTTGAGAAAGGACATGAAAGTTAATTCAGGGCACAAGAAGCTGCAGACTGGGATCCCATTTAACCAGAAAAAATACGATTTTTGCAAATATACATCATATTGCGTATGTCTGTTCCCTAACTCCTCTTAATCAGTTGGGATTAAACCTACTATATAAACTGCCTAGGGTACCAGGATTATCAACATCTATATAACTTTAAGGAAATATTTATATAACATTCAAATCCTTACAAATTATATGTATTAAAATGTTACTAATTACTTTGTCTCATACAATCAATATGTTGCTGTTATACGAATAAATATATCACGTTATTATTTTTTTTGTGTCTGTGTATTTATGAACAGCCATTTTGCCATCTCACTACATAGTGATTTCATGAAGATAAAAAGAATAACATGACAAAGCAACTTACAGACATGAGCAAAGAGAACATGCGTCACAGCAGGCTAGCTACATTTTGCAGTTTATAGAGATTATATGAGCAGCACCAAAACAGTATAATAGCAGCCAAACAGCTGACAGTATTATACCTTAGAGGAGTGTTTCCCAACCTTTTGGAGCCATGGCACATATTTCACATTAGAAAAATCACACATCATACCACCAAACAAAAATGTCACAAAAAGCATACTGATAATTTTTCCCCACACACCAGATATAAATTGGCTCAGTTTGTCCCCAGTTTACTTTTTTTGCTTTCTTCTGACCACTACTCATGCTAGGGCCTTCATCTGGGTCGGAATTTTCTCCAGGACCCAGGTCAGATTGACTACTTTTTCTTTTCAAATATTCATCTATTGCTATTACGCGCTTCCTCGTCTGACTATTATGACATAAATATTATGCAATTTCTTCTTCGTCTTCTTCTGTTTTACTGGCAGTTGGCAACCCATTTAATTAGAGCAGGTAGTTGTACTCCCCTCTAGTGGAAGAGGATGTAATTCTTCTGCTTCGTTACTCACGCCAATCAGGTGGAACCAGATAATCAAGATAACCTGATCATTTCTCACGGCACACCTGTGTGCCGCTGCACAGTAGTTGGGAAACACTGCCTTAGAGTTTACATTTCATACACCACTACTGTCATATTTTTTATAATGGATGCTGTTTAGCATGTACACTGTAAAATAACGGGTACTTGCATTTAAGTGTGAAGTTCTTTGTGTCTAATCCTGACCTTATGATTGATGATGCAGTTGTTAATCACAATGTAGCACATGTATTATATTGTGAATCATGATATTCAGCTAAAATTTGCTGCCATCCTCCACGTGGGTCGAATACCCCAAGCACTGGTGAAGCAGTCATTTTAGGAATATGGATAGCCTGTTCTCTTAGTCTTGGATTAGGTATGATTGCCTTCAGTTCTCAGTCTAGAGTGTCCTGCACAAGAATTTCAGGGATGCAACCCACAAGTATTTGGACAGTTTGCATCATTTAGGTAAAAGAAAAAGCTCATGTCTCGTTCTTTACTAAAAGCTTTGAAGCAAAAGCCCCAAAAAGTTATTGTTGTTATAAACACAACAGCGTGGAACACATTTGGTAAAGAAGAACAAGAACTGCTGCCTCCTGGCTCAGAGCCATGACCCGTGTCAACTCCCCACCTTGTATGGTTCACAGCGTAAGCAATGGCAAACATGTGCAGCAGTTTAAATGCTTCAGAAAACATGCAACACAAAGGCTTTTTAATGAGATATTTCACATACCTTGTGGGCGATTCTATCACAGTACATCACAGTAATGTAAAAAGGGAAATTCTACCAAGTAGCCAACAAAATGTTGGGCTCCTAATAACAGTTATTTCATTATTAACATTATTAACATTACATGTTGTGTCCTTTAAAGGAAATATTTTCACTCTTCCTCTACCTTTTGCTTCACGATACTTTAAAAGGTGACTATTAATTGAAATATAGCTCTCATTTTTGTCGAGTTGATATTTTGGTATCTGTCTAAACACCTTTTCATATTATATTTTACAGTTGTGAAAAGTCAATTTTCACAGTACTCTATGCAGTCCTGTAAAAAAATAAGTGCACCCAATAACAGAATGATGCAATCGCTTGTAGCAGAAATCCTTTTCTGTATGACTTTATCAGTCTCTCACATCATTGTGGAGGAATTTTGGCCCACCCTTCTTTACAATGCTGCCCAAGTTCCTTGAGGTTTGTGGGCATTTGCTTTCTTAAAGTCCTGCCACAGCATTTCGATTTAGTTGAGGTCTGGACTGGGCCATCGCAACACCTTGATTCTTTTCTTTCTCTGCCATTCTGTTGTAGATTTTTAAGTAAAGATTTAGCTGTTTGACTGATGGCCTCACATTTGACTCTAGAATACTTTGTTTTGTAGCAACACGACCTAAAAACTTGCGGTCATTGAGTTGTCCATGAAGTCCAAACTCATATTACCCTTCTACCACTGTGCTTGGTGTTTGTACTGATATGCTGTGTTTTGTTATCACTTTGGTCTTGCCTGTCCAAAAGGACATAAATTCAGAAGCCTCGTGGTTTGTTCAGATGCCACTTATAAACTTAACCATGCTGTGATGCTCTTCTTACAGAAAAAAAGGCTGGTACCTGTCCATGCTAAGTAGGCTTGACACTCCTATGAAAATTGTGGCCTCGTGTTAACACACACTTGAATGTCCCAGATCAGAAAACTGCCAAAGCTTGTGCTTTCATAGCAGTGCGCACACTCGTTGATGATCAGTAAATCAAGTGCATTTGATTAGCAGCAGCTGGCTGCTACTTACCCTCTTAATTTCAGCTGAAGCATTAAGGTTGTACTCAGTTTTCAATGGGACTGAACAGTTTCCTATGAAAATCTTCTTTACATGACTGTATATCAGGAATGGCTTAAGGGATACAAAACAATTCCCACAGATATATGAGTTTACAACTTTCCATGGAAAGTTTCACAGAAAGACAATTGAGTTTCACGCATGTTAACATTAGCAGCTAATTCAACTCATGGAACTAAACCTCTTGCCTGTGTTTGTGACGAACAATATATGATTATTATTATTATTTTGCTTCTAGTTTAGAACTATCAGTTCTCGCTATCTGTATCTTCTACCTTGCCAAGAATGCTAGCTAGTGTTAATTGATCATTTAGCACTCTAAATGAAAAGAAATGTCCAAGAAGCAAGGGGTCCAATTTTAGTGAATAGTGATATGATTACCGGTTATCTGTGTCAATGTATGGATACAGCTTACCAAGTATGCATACTAAGCATGCCTCAGCTGATAACTCCACCTGCTCGTCTAAATGTAGTCTTGTGGTTCCAAAAAAACAAGATGGTGACAGCCAAAAAGCTTTAGTTCATATGTCAGATTAAAGTCCATAAACTACTGAGAGAGGTCACTGGAGCTATGTACGTCTTTTATATACAATCTCTGATATATAAACCTAATGAATGCATTTCTTAGGGTCACTTTCAGAGAACAGGGACAAATGACCTATATGTTTATTCAGGCTACATAGGCAACTTGGATATGATCCCACGTAAATTAAAACCTACAGTCCCAAGGTCTCATCTTCCAGGGCCTTTGAATGTCACAGGTACGGCATTTAATGGCAACGTCTTGCTGAGACACTTTATTCCAAACCAATGTGGGTCACCCTAAATGACCAGCAAAGAAAACGAGACAAATCGACTTATTCTAAGAAGACAAACAAATGACTGGTTATCGCTGTGTTATTCTACTTCTTTTCTGAGTGCTCAGTACCCTGACATACTTTGGTGATGGTGCATAAACACGTGGGCCTTTCGAGAATTTTAAGAATGGTAACAACTAGATGCAAGCAGCTGTAATTTTTCCAGAAGATAATCAAGAGATAAAATACAATGACAGATTAATAAACACTAATACGCTGCCATTTCCTCACTTCACATTCCTTTGGGGGAGATCATAAGGCATGCCAACTTTGTTTTTTACCTTGCATATCTGAGAGCTAATACAAAACTTTCATGCCTCCGATTTTGTTAAAATTCACAAGCACAAGCGGAAGTAGAATATTCAAATGGAAATTCTCCTTATCTTACGTTCTCATGCCAAGAGGTTCAGTAATGCTGTGAGGAAACAAAAACACAAAAAGTGTGGTTACTTTTATGCAAATGTAAGCAACCACAATTGTGTATCGTCACTTTTGGAAGCTAATAACTCGTGAGACTTTACAGCAAAAATCACCTTTTATTGTCTCTTTATTTAGATTAGTCTGCCCCCCCACTTTCCCCTCACTTTCCCACTAACACTGCTATTACTTACGAGCTCAGTGTGTAATTGTGCATGTAACATTTTGATTACAGTTATGAATGTTAATCACCAAAAAGGCAAAGTTTTGACCTCAAAGACCCAGCACTAAGTTTCTCAAAGTCATCTGTTATCAATCATTTAGTAACATTTCTTTTCATACTAAGTCTCTCCTGTAAAGCATTAGAGTAAGTGGCTCTAAAAATAGGATCTACAATGTCAACAATCTGGAGCCCCATAAACAAGCAAGATTAAATTAGCTGACCACTGTTTCCTCTCTGAGCCTTTGCGCGTGTGCGTCTCTGTGCGCGTACCTGGAAATACAGCGGCGCTCGTGTAGGTTCAGCATATGCTTCAAATGCTAAACTGTCAAATACCGATGTCTGAACGTGCCTATAAAAACCTACGTTGTTTTTATACTCGTGCTATTTTGCAAGAACATGTGTTGATACAGTGTCCAATTTTGGAGCCCATAACTCCACGAGAAGGACCACATCCAGTCACTGACCCCCCTCTCCTACTGTAATAACACAGAGGGTACTGCCTGATGAATTTTTCTTTTTCTTTTTTTTTTTTGCATCATTGCTCTTTCAACATCAACAACCTGGCCGTGGAAAAATTTAGCTGTTAAGCAATCGTGGCCAATATAACTGTCAGGCTTTGCTTCACTCTGTCTATGTTTCACCCTTTCATTCTTCCTCTCTGTCCATATCTCCCTCCTTAAAAAGGCATAGCATGAGACCAGTCTGCACAGGTTGCCCTGTTCACATGCATACACACTCAGTAGTACACGTGCAAATGATTTAAAGTGGGATCTTTATCTGGGCAAATGTCTGAACTTTGAATAGATAGCGATGCATGAACTGGCACCTGCATTTACATCACTGATATTGCAGTGCTGGTCTACCTTTATCTTTAAACATTTATTATGTTATTAATATTTACAGTAAAACAACACAAATATGTCCTTGTTAGATACAGAAGATATTGCTTCGTTATAAATAGGTGAACTAAACCATCAGAGGTAATGCGATAATGTTGATGCAGTGCATTTGCATCAGCAGCAACCTCACAGTTCTTCTTATAGAATGTACATAAAAGATGGATGTAACCATCTGGATGTCACCGGTTGGTTTGTAAGGTCTCATTATGAAGGCTTAATTTGACTATTCTGGCCATCCCTATCATCTTTTTTTAACACAGACATCACAACAGAGGGGTACATGTAAAAGCACACCCCTCTTTATTGTGTAATTAACTCTAAATACAATAATAATTTACAAATACAAATTGACATCATGTTGTAGTAAAAAGGACTTGAACTAAGTATTGATAATATAAACTTATCAGGAAAATGCTAATTGAGGTCATAAGTGAAGCTCTACTTGCCTCTACTGAGCCATTCTCTCTTTGACTTCTGTGCTGTCTGACTTCTGTTTGCAATCGGAGGAATCACCCCCTACTGGTAATTAAAAAGTATACAGGTTTGAGGCACCTCTACACTGGCCTTACTTTAAAGATTGGATGGTTCATCCATATTTTACATGCAGTCTATGGTCCTACTCAGCTTATAAAAATGTTTTTAAATGTATTGCCTAGTTCTAAGAGAGCTTTCTCCTGATGATGTCATAGTGATGCCATTTCAAGGTTATCTGATTTATCAGTTAAACAATAAAAAGAAAACTGAAGATTGAGCGTCTAAATTGCGTGATTGAAAATTAGGATCCAGCGTGTTTAGAACTTATCTGGGGCATATGAAAGATGAAAAGTCAGGGTTATCTCAGCCTACTATTTCTTATTTTTATTACTGAAGGTATATTTTCATTTTGAACTTGCGTGTGAAAAAGACGATTTTTATTGGAATCTATGCAGTCCTGAGAATAAACGAATAAACCTTTTACCATATACCGTTTTACCATATACACATCCTTATGGAGGAATTTTGACCCACCATTCTTTACAGCATTTCTTCATTTTATTGAGGTGTGCAGATATTTGTTTATGCACAGCAATCTTAAGGTTCTGCCACACCATTTGAATCAGGTTGAGGCGTGCACTTTGACTGGACCAATCCAGCACGGTGATTCTTTTCTTTTTAAGCCATACTATTGTAGATTTACTGCAGTGCTTGGGATCATTTTTCTGCTGCATGACCCAATTTCATCCAAGCTTTAGTGGCCGGACAAGATGGCCTGACATTAAACTCTACAATACTTTGGTATACAGACGGGTTCAAGGTTGACTCAATGACTGTAAGGTGCCCAGGTCCCATGGCTGGAAACAAAGCCCAAATCATCACACCTCTACCACCGTGCTTGACAGTTGTTATGATGAGTTTTGTAAAAACCAAACACAGTATGTCAGCGCAAACATGGTGCTGTGTGTTATGGGCAAACATCTCCACTGTGGTCTTGTATGTCCAAGGGACATTGATCCAGAAGACTTTGCAAACTTAAGCTGTGCTGCCATGTTCTTTTTAGAGAGCAGAGGCTTTCTCCTGGCAACCCGTCCAGACAAGCCATACTTGTTCAGACTTTAACTTGTTTATCTTTTTAAAACTGCAATTTTTTAAGTGAAACAAGTTGTAAGTGCTTTTTTAAAAACATCCAGGGTCATTGAGATTGACAGGTTGATGACTCATTCTTTTGCTATTTCTCTGAATTGGACAAAAGTTCCTCTAGTGAATGGGTATTTAAAAACCATGTGTTATTGATTTCATCAAGCCATGATGATTACATTTGGCATGAGTGGAAAAAAAATCATGCGAATTTCATAGCTTTGCTCTCCTCAGTATTAATTCTAAAAATACAAGTTTCTCACACGACATCATGTGCACATTGTTCAAACGGTGTCCATTATAGTCTCACATGCCTCGACAACCCCTTTGCAACCACCGGTCACTAAGCCAAAATATTGTTGAGTGGTTGCTGGCTGTTGCTAGGCTGCAAAGAAGGTGTTGCACCAAAATCCTCCTTGCAATCCTTGCCTGTAGTTTGCATTGAAGTTGCTCGGTGCTGCAGCCAACATGCTTCAAAAGCCACAACTTTTATTTTGAAGGCAAGGAGTCTCCGTGTCCGGTTTGTGTCACACTTTTCACAGCCTGACTAGCGAGCGCTCAGAAAGTAGTTGTCAAGTGTTCGCAGACAAGTTGGCATCTTCTGTGCAAACTACAGGCCACTGTGATCTGCTACCAACCAAAGCAATCTGAAGTTGTTTTCTACTGCACCATCTTTGCAATCAACATCACCAGGCAACCTCCTGCAACCATTTGCCAACCAGTTGGGGAATACACATTTTTCCCTTGTGGTTGCCAGATGGTTGCCCAATTGCCTCTAACTCTTTGTGACTAGGGCCTTATCCACATGCCCCATAAGTTAACATGTTCAGCACCCCGCACCCCCACATCACATCACTCTTGGAAAAAATATTAACTAATTGCATCTTAACTAATGTTAAGAACAAAATTCTTTCTATTCCCACTATTAAATATATGCTTACACTTCATTTCAGAGTTTTACTTCACACCCATAGATGTTTGACACATCCCAGTAGACCAGTAACACTTTCTTGGCTCCGTATTTTTACAAACACTCTGAGGTCCAGATTGCACTAATGACTCCATACCGATGGCCTCATGTTGGCCCCAATCGGGGGGTGGAAACTGCAACTGAAACAGACTTACAGCGATGGGAAACGCCGCTGACTGAGAACCTCGAGACATCTCGCAGAGGAGAAGAGGGAGGAAAATGCGAGTGTGGACGCCTGCGTGTGGGCGCGCGAGTGTGAGAAAGAAAGAAGAGGCGTGCTGCAAGAAAGTAAAACAGAGAGCGGAGCTGAAGCCGTTCCTTTTAATGGGAAATGATGGGGGAGCTGTTTGATGGCTGCGTACTTTCGACCCTGTGACTGCTCGCAGTCGTGAGAACCAAGTCCCCGGCCATGTGTCCTTAAGCCCCTCATATCAACACACACACACGTACTGCCTCACATACACACACACACACTTCCAATCAAATACAAGCAAAATATGCAGAAAAGGAGACTAAGTGCTCAAAGAAGCAGGAAAATTATACCTTTCCAGACAGAGTACAGGTGGACTCGTGCCAACTATGCACCCCCCCCCACACACACACTTAAAAGAAGTCCCCCAAGTATGTTTTGGTAAGGATTTCATCCACTGCCTGCCCCTTATTCACACTCAGTTTGACATCTATATGAAGACAAAAGCCAAAGCAGCCCAATGATGACAACAGTAGGAGGGAAAAATCTATCGACACTTCATTGCACCTTTTGTTGGAGTGATTTAATCCTCAAAGTGCCGTAAGATTTTCTTTTGCTTTCCCAGGATAAGGTGTGACTCCCACAAAGACTGAAAACAAAGTAATGACCATGCAGCCAAGGGAGAAACAAAAATCCAGGTGGGAGAGGTGGACCAGCGCTATCCCTTCCCCCTGAGTTAATTACCCATGTGCCCTTGGGCCAGACTAGAAAAAAAAAGCACTTTCCAGGCTGAAATGGGCTGACTGGTTTGGTACTGTAGGGTTTTCAGGTGCAGATGTCATTGCCGGGTTAAACGTTCCGTGTCTTTTAAAACCCATAAATCTTTAAGGTACGGCTCCAACATCTCGCCACCTCAGGTCATGGTCGAATTTCAGATAGCATTGTGCAATTTTGGTATCGATCTGATATCAAGTAAATGCAGGGCCAATATCGCTGATACCAATACTTTTACCTTATAAAAGCAGCTTATGTCGATTTGGAAATTCTGAACACACTCTGAATCACTAAATCACTGTGATATTTACTTTTCACAATAATTGCATAATGCAATTTAAAAACACACATCTTTCAGCTTTTCATCTATTTTAAAACTGGGTTTTTTGGAAACCTTGAATGTACATGTATCTGTCTCAAAAGCAGTTCGGGTCAATTTCTGTTGTTTAAATGTGCTACAGGCTACAAATAAAATATACAGTCAACACAAAAAGGTGCAGATATTTTTGATAGAGCATGTTTGAGGTATATTTTTTCTTTTACAAAGTAAATATGAACAATTTTTTTTGATTATGCATTTAACACAAGTCAGCAGGCTACACACTACACTTAAGAGGCTAGAAACAAAGTATCGATCCTATCACACCCCCCAAGCAGTTATGTCTCTACTGGCGCTCACTGGAATTGTCTTGCTTCCATATTAGAGTGTGCTGAAAGCATTTTTCCTAATTGTTCCAGGAGCTCTCTCACAGACGCTGAAGAATGTACTTCAAGTAAAGCGATGGGGTTGGAGGGCACATAACTCCCACTGATATGTATCATATGCATTCATGTAAGAAAACTAATTAGAGAGCTGAAAGACAAGAGCGGGATTTCGTTTTAATTTGTTTCTTTTGGCCACCAAAAGAAAAAAAAACCTGTCACCCTGGAAAGTGGGTTTACCTCTGACTTCCACACGACGTAAGAGTGAGAGCTGGACGGCTGCACTTTCTTCTGGAGCCACCTCCGCGGGGAAAACAGCGTGCCGGTGCTCCCTGAGGGAGCGGCACCAGCTCCCCTCACCATAAACGGTAAATCCCCGGCGGTATTCCTTTTGGCACGCTTAACCACATCATAGTCAAAGTGGAAGTTGGAGGACGGGGAAACATCCAGAGGTATGGAAGGAGAGGAGATGGAAGGGGTTATGGGTTCCTTCAGGGTCGGGATCTTGGTGCGTAAAGCCGGCTTCACAGTCAAGCGCTCGGCGGACGCACCTGCGTCTGCGGCCGCTCCATCGCTCCCGGTGCCGCAGTGTCTGATGATGGCGGGGTCCAGGCTCCGGGTCTGGCGTAGCCTGCGCTTGGTTATGGCTTTGGAGGCAGGGGACGAACAGGAGAAGACGCTGTTTAGAAGTCCTTGAGCGGCTGACATGTCTCCTTGTGTTCAGAACTCACATTAGCGCACTTCGGAGAAGCTTCCACCCGAACTTCAAAGTTCAGCGCTGCCCCATTAAAAGAGCCGGGCAGTGATGCATCTGAGCGGAGACACCGTGGAAAAAGTCTTCCTTTCCTCCTCTGTGCTCCTCTGCACGATGGTTATTCCTGAGCTGGAGCGAGAATCCTAGAGAGGTGAGGTGGGGGAGAGTGCGCTTAGGGGGTGGGGTTCAGAAAATGTAAGACGAATGCCTCCTCGCTTCTTTTTATTTTTTGCTTAATGGTCAATTGAATGTTTGGTGATGGTTTAATAAATACATTGGGCTTGGCTGGTTTTCTCCACAAGATAACCAGCTGGTGAGCGCTGTTCCTCCTCTACCAAAGTCCACCCAGAAAAATATCATTTTAAACTCAGTCTTAGTTGAGTTACATCACTTTTAAAAATAAAATAAAATAAGGGTAAGATGACTTACTGTAATTATAAAGCCCATTTCCATAAGAGGTAATTAAGACAAGGACAGACAATCAGCAGACAGGAAGGAGGTCATGCATAGAGATAGATGTGATTTAGCTGGGGATGAGTATTAATCCCAGCTTCCTATTAATCCACCTTGCTGTCTGGGAATAATAGACCTATCAGCAATAGGCTGCTGCGCGCTATTATTAGCCAAACAATAAGTGAGCCAGGATTAATAGACCCATTCCTTTCTTTATACACCTGTGCATGAGACATTTGTTTACACAGATGCCTAAAAAGGGGGGAGTTAAGCTGGCTGTGTGTGCACAAGGAGTGTGTGTTTGTGTGTGTGTGTGTAATAGAGAGAGAGAGAAAGCAGAAGCATGTGTGGCCCGCGTGTGTGAAAGTATGGGAAAAATGAAAGAGACAGCGGGAGTCTGGGAAGGAGGGTGTCTCCTAGCTAATAAAGGAGCTTATGAAGCTGCACTGCATGACACACACATGCACACACACATACCCACAGAACAGCGTGACATGACACTGATAACAGCTGAGATAGATTTGACCCTTCTAAAAACAGTCTGAGGGGGGAAAGAATGGGACGCGGGCTGAACAAAAACACTCCAGTCCCAATTAGAAGAAGACACTGTGCATTTTTTGCATTAGTTCATGAATCTGTTTCCTCATTGGAGAATTTATCTTCACCTTTCTCGACAATCTTTCATCCAGTCCACTTCAAAGTTGGTGGGTACACTCCCAGGGATGCTGGTAAGCACACTGAATAGTCTGATGTCATTCAGATTAAAGCCGTTCTCATATATTGGTTAAAAGCATTCTCTGTCACTACCATTTCCCCTACAGTGACTGCTGCCTGCTCCACTCTGTGTGTAGGGGGAGGGGCACACATTACCTTTGTGAGGACATCCCTAGGTTTAACCAGTAACCCTAATCACTAAGCACAATCATAAATATTTAATTCAATTTATTCATACAGCACCAAATCACAACAACAGTCATCTCAAGTGGATCCCCTATGAGTAAGCACTTGGCGACAGTGGGAAGGAAAATCTCCCTTTTAAGAGGAAGAAACCTCCACCGCAACCAGCTGGGGATGAAGGGAGGAAGACAGGATGAAAGACACATTGTGGAAGAGAACAAGAGTTATTATTAATAACCATATGCTCTGTCAAAAAGGAAATTTTAAGCCTAATCTTAAAAGTAGAGCGGGTGTCCGTCTCTTAAATCCAAACTCGGAACTGGTTCCGCAGAAGAGGGGCCTGGAAGCTGTAGGCTCTCCCTCCCATTCTACATTTAAATATCCTAGGAATCACAAGTAAGCCTGCAGTCTGAGCGAGAAGTGGTCTGTTGGACTGATATGGTACTATGAGGTCTTTAAGATAAGATGGACCCTGATTATTCATGTGAGGAGAAGATTTTAAATGTGATTCTGGATTTACGAGGGAGCCACTGAAAAGAAGTCAGTATTAGGGAAATATGCTCTCTCTTTATAGTCCCTGTCAGTACTCTCGGTGCAGTATTTTGGATCAACTGAAAGCTTCTCAGGGAGTTTTCAGAAACACTTACTAATAAAGAATTACAGTTGTCATTAGTTTCTAAGACTTTTACAGCCGAGTACAGTGAATGTATCTTTATAACTTCTTATAACAGCAACTTCTGAAATGCCTTGGGGGCAACTGTAAACTGTAGCTACAAAAACAGCAAGAAAATAAAAATCCATTGCGGGAGCTCCAAAGACTGTAATTCCTCTAGTGGCCACTTGAGGCTGTTTTCAAAAGCGAGTCAAACCCAAAGACTCCCTTGTTAAAATGCAAAACTTCAAAAAGCATCACCACAGCATGTTTACAGCCTGGTACGAAACTGTTTTGGCCTCCATGTAAATAAATATTTCAAGTTTTCTGCTACGATACTGTGTTTTACAATAACTAGGGGTGGGCGGAACAATCCAAAAATCTATAGTAAGATTACCAACATCGGTACTGGGACTGATCGATACAAGCATGATGTAAAAGTGAAAGTAAAAATCACAGTGATTTTGTGGTTATCAGTTTTGTTAGTTGATTTATTCAGAATTAGCAAAATGACAGTGACTCATCAAATAAGTCATGATGCACTTATCCTATAGGCTTATAAGCTGCCTTCACAAAGTTAAAAGTATTAGTATCTGTTACTGGTATCAGGTCGATACCAAAAATTTTCAATATCATACAATAACTGGGGCAGGGATAGCTCAGTAGGTAAAGTGTTGGCCCCGTGATCAGAAGGTCAGGGGTTCGATTCCCCTGACCTTACTTCGCTACCCTGAGGTACCCCTGAGCAACGTACTGTCCCTACACGCTGTTCCCCGGGCGCCCAATGGCAGCCCACTGCTTCACTGAGTGAATGGGTTAAATGCAGAGAGGAATTTCCCCACGGTGATCAATAAAGTATACATTATTATTAACTACTGCAGTCACACGAGCAAGGCCTAACGTTTAGGGCCTCGGTGGCTTTGATTAGCAGGTGGGCCAACACAGGATACTGCAGCCAGTAGCTGCTCGCTAGGCCTCACTTCCACTACTTCAAGTTACTGACCTGGACCTCCCCACTGCGTTTTTCTTGAATTTTCTGTATGGTATAGCCCACCCAGGAAGTTTTCTGTTATGACGAGTGAAATTCTGGTATTTCATTAGTCTGTTGCTTAGCACTAATAATCAGATATGGATGTCTGTGGGCTGGCTGTGTCCATTTTTTATACAGATGTAAGAAGGTGCGTTGATGCTCTGAACACACCCCTCATCTGTCAAACACAACAGGAATTTATGCATCACTGAAACATTTACACCAGTTTTTGACTTTTCCCTGTTTTGCTGTCTTCCAGCTTTTCATCTGTGAATTGGTGAGCTTGTGTTACAAACATGTAATCCTAGAAAACATTTCATTTAAAACTCATTTGACACATCTATCAAAATATATCACGTGCAGTCAGGGTCAAAGGGAATGAGCGGAAATTAGCAGCGCTGCACATCGGTCAGTAATGTTCAGTGTTATATGCACACTGTCCATATTTGGTCTACAGTAGTAGACCAGCATTGCCTGAAACCATTTTAAGCGAAATGAGTGCAGGTTTAGCAGCAGAGACATGGTTTCCTGTGCCAGGGATCAGTACACATTTCATTGTTCAAGCCTCTTAGAGAGAGATAAGCCTCAATGAAAAGGTTACAAGGTCAGGAAAAAAAAGAAACCAAATTGCTGAAACATGTACCGTGAGTAAATATCTGTCTAGACCTACAAATAAATCACATCTTTTTAAACAATGTCTGCAAATTGATACACTATTTAGTGTATGTAAGCGATAACACATCACTTCAGTTAAGGGAAATTTAGCTTATTGAGACATGCAAAGTTTTCATTTAGTGCCCTTTCCAAAATTGCAAATACCAAATCTACATGTGCTGCACCCCTGGAAGGCTGTACCATCCTCAACTTGCTTAATTTGTAGATAAAAGAGCATTTAATCTTAGCAAATTGCCCATAATAAATCTGTGCTTTTTATATGCTAAGTGGTTTTAGACTGTCCAGAACTTAATTAATACATGGATGGCTTTCATCTTTGAGATCTCATCTGTGGGATTTTTTTCATAATGAAAAATCTTACTTCTTATCCCTGCCCTCGAGCATGGGTGCGGGACTTAGCCTCAACTCAATTAGTTCAAACCAATGACATTTTTTGTATCGGTCCCATACCAAGTAACTATAGGGCCAATATTGCAGATACCAATACCAATAGCAATATTGATCCTTTTAACATGTAAAGATAGCTTATGTAGGGGAGAGGAGTGTCAGGATTTATGAGATGATCAAAATTAAATTGTAAATTCTGAACACTAAATTACTGTAAGTTTTTACATTTCAAAATAATAGGTTAATATAAAAAAACACAACTTTTACCTTTTCAAGTATTTGGAAACTGTTTTTACAAATAACATTTATTTCATGTAGTTCAGTGGGCCACATACTAAACTTAGCAGACAGAAACAAAGTATTGAGCAGTATCGATCTGATATCAGTACCAGCCTTGATATCAGATGCTATAGATATTTGGATCCGCCTACGCTTGTCCACACCTGGATTAATGAGAGACTCTGCTCAGGCCCAGTTCAGGTCTTTTCTTTTGGATTTCTGCAGCATGTGCATCACATATGTACCATTTTTAGTTTCTGAAGTCGACTTTACATTGGAGGAATTATTCAAGTGAGTGATATTTGTTTCAGGTATTGCCTTTGTTTTTCATTTGCTTTAAAGCCTCCCAATCATGAGTATCAGTCAGCTGAGTGGGCACCCTATAGAAAGGCGTTTAAGTTAATACATTTCCCCTTATTTCCTTGAACTGCTGTGCTAATCCCGAAGCTTTCTGAGGGATGCAGCTACAACAACGCCATTCTTTTACACTAACCAATTTGGTTTAACGATCAGTTTTCAAGTCAGTTTCGTTTGGATTTTTAAAAAATGTTTAAATACTGGCATCTTCTGGTGAGTCTTTGAAACTACACCAACTGTACGGTGTCCCCGAAAGCTCATTTCTAGCACTCTCATTGTGCTTTTATGTGCTGTCTTCACTTTCACGCGGGACTTTTGTGATTGTAGTTGTAAGGCTGCGATAATTCACGTGCAAGAGCCATGGTTTCCAGCTTGATTTTGTAATGAAAGCGCGTGGAGCGTAGTTTATAAATGCATTTGACTCGCCACCTCTGCACCTACTATCCATAACCACAAGTAAGCGCGTGACCCATAGTGGTCCCCCGCGGTGTTGACTAGAAAAATTACGAGCGGTCCTTGAAAGCAGCCGAAGCATCAGCAGCAGTAGGAAGACTAGCAGCATCTCATCCCACAACAGCGCCATCCTTCCACAGTGTGTTTTGGTGGGAGAGCCCTCACAAGGAAGAGTCTGGCAAGGAAAGGGTTAAGGGGTTTACAGGGTTCAGATCGATGCCTCCTCTCCCACACGTCGCCATGAACAAATGAATTCGCGGGGAATTAAATATCAATTTCACAAAGGAGAGCGAGTCCTGTGCTTTGAACCCGACCCCACCAAGGCTAAAGTGTTGTATGACGCTAAGGTAAATGTTTTACACAGAAAGACGCAGACTGGTCGGATTTTCGACTCTGTATAAACGTGTAATTCATTCTGGGGGAAAAGCAGGGTTGATTCTTTTAGGTGTGGGGCTCTAAATTGAGCTTGCAATGGCTGCTTAGGCCACAGGAAAATACGCTTGCACAAATAACGCCCAGGCTAGTTTCTCTTGGTGTTTTTCGCGTGGTTTCCGGGTGTGTTTGATTAGCTGTGTGTCGCTCGCGGGTCACAATTTAAAAATAAAAAAATAAATAAGTCAGCACAACTTTGACGTTTTGTATTGTCACCGGTTTGTTGGTGTGGAGGAGGCTGCACTTTCACATGAAAGTGTTTCTGTTGTAGTCAGTTAGCATTAGAAGCATCTTTAAACAGCAGTAAGGGAGTTATTAGCCGGGCGGCTTGCCGTGCAAAGCAGATTAATGTCAACACATCAACCAACGAACAAGCGCACCATGACAGCAGGGCTGCTAACTTTGCACACACAGTTGTCTGGCTGTTTCAGTGTAGTTGTTTGCTGGCTTGTTTTAAGCGGGCTAAAATTGTCCAGCAGACTGGTGGCTATTCTATTGTGCTGCCTGACTAGCTGGTAAGCTAACGCTCCAGGAAAGCTACAGTCTTTACTTCACTGTAGCATGGCTGTTGCTAACTTGAGCTAGCTAGCGGTTAGCATTAACAGTTGTGTGCAGTTCTCTTACTATATTTTATTAAATGATTATTCCTAGTGTCAGAATGTAGTTTATTTACGTGGATACCTTTTTTAAAATCCTGATAAACCTCTAAGTATTTAGCTTTAGTTATAAGTTGGGTTATTACTGTTTTATAATGAGAGGTTCAAGGGTAAAGGGTTTATTTACACTTGTATGTACTTTCTATGGTCTAAAATACTTTTATAGCTTAGTGATTAACAATGATTGCATTAACATCAAGATTCTGCTGAGTCTAGATGTTGCTAGTGTCAAATCCTGATTTGCAAATGAATAACAGTCATTCTGCAATCGCAACTTATGGTGACTAAACCGTTGCCTCAGATCTTGAGGGCATTGCGCTGGGGGCCACTTTTGATCTAAAGGTGATTGCACAGGTCGCCTGATTGAAGGCAACCTTTCTGCAAACAGTTACAGTCTGTCTTGGGCTGACTGCAATCACTCTCACAGAGATTGTTGAAGGTTTGCACATAATTGCAGTCTAATTTAGACATGCAGACAGATTGGCAACGTGTTGCCTTCACTCTGAAAGAGTCTTTGTCAAGAGCACAACTTGAGGGGACTCGACTGGCTGCTAGTTGGTTGCATTCTGGTTTTATTCCTGTAGATCAGGAAGGTGCTGAGTGCAAATGTATTGGTTAAATGTGAATTTCTGTCTTTGTAGACTGCAACAGATATGTGATTTTTGAAGTCATCTTCTGTTTTATTAGAAACAGATTGTGTATAATTGCCAATTTGACCTCATTCATCTTATGGCAACATTTATGGCAGGTTTTACTGACAGTGTTGGTTTGGTTAGTTGACAATCTCATTTTGCAGCAAAAGAATACATAAAGTGAGAACTTTACAAATGAATAAAAAAAATATAAATAATAGAGGTGATAAATCACAGTATATGCTATCGCAATACTCTGCATGTCATATATCCTGATCAGTTTGCTGGTGTCCGATGCTGCGCCACGTTCACATCACAGCAATGTACACTGTGCTTGCCACAAATGAGTGATACAAAATCTCTTTGTTGGTCTGCTAGTGGCTAATATGCAAATTCCTTATTTTTCTTCTTGTGCTTGAACCCTTATTCAGAGCAATCTGAAGCCTGTGATTTTTGGCTCATAGGGTTACTTGTTTGAAAAACAGGAAATGAATGATTACCCCAGAACATGGTGGTGTTGGGTACTTGCTAAGTTATGGATAGATGTTTAGCAGGACTGCGCCAACTGTGTGTTCGTGTTCCAGGTCCTTGATGTCTTGATAGGTACAGATGAACATGGAAGACGAATCCCGAAGTACCTGATTCACTTCAATGGTTGGAACAGGAGGTGAATTGTTTTTTGTCTTTCTTTTGATTGGAGGGTGAATGCAACCTGTAGGAAAACTATTTTATAGAAAATGTAGTGTTTAAAATTGCAAAATTCTCCTTTCATCAGCTTTTGTATGAAGCAGCACTGTTGTCAAAGCCATGCGCTTCTATTTATTTATATATTTTGCATATGTGCCTGTTTTTGTAGCTGGGATCGTTGGGCCGCAGAGGATCATGTCCTAAGGGACACCGAGGAAAACCGTAAATTACAACGTAAACTGGCTCGCAAAGCTCTAGGTCGCATGTAAGTTCACATTCTAGTTGTCTACTGAGTCGGAGAAGTAATTATCAGTAATTACTTGATGATGAAATTCTGAAAAAGATTGATTAAAAAGTCCAGTGTGGTGTATTTCATTTCATTGCCTGCAAGTTTTGGATTTGACCTTTGGAATGACTCTCTGTAGAAAAGTCTGAGACAGTCTTTTTTATTTTCTTCTTGTTTTCTGGTGATAGGAAGAGAAAGGGATGGGTAAAGAGGCGTCGTCGTCAGTCTGGTACTAAATCTTCTCTGAAGACACTCCCAAAGGAGGACGACAGCGATGACGCGTGTGAGAAATCTCTCTGCATGTCTTTGTCTTTTGCTCCCCGTCTCCCTCAGCAATCAAGTTAAGCCCCACGTGTTCTTTCTCCAGGCTTAATTTCGACTTCGGAAAGCAGCGACGGGGACGATTCTGACCCCGAGTCTTCAAATAGCGGGGACAGCACCTTCTCTGAGGATATCAACAAAATGGTAAAAGTTGATCGGGACAGTGTACGTCTCAAGGTTCAAGGGCGCGTAGATCTCTAGTTGCATTGCAGGCCTTTAGGTAACATCATTGTCAGGCTTAACTTGAAGTAAATGACCTTGATATGTGTAATTTGTGGCTAATAGATTCAGCTGTGGTTATGGGAGGGATTTCTGGCCACGGAAAATCTACGTGATTGTTTTTGTGGATCCTCCATTTGTACATTTGTTTTTGTTTCAGAGGGTTGAAGCAGACGTGAATGTCAAGAGGGAATGTGAGGAGAAGATCGTTCATGTTGACATCAACATCCCCGATATTTTGAAGAAGAAACTGGAAGATGACTGCTTCTACATCAACAAGAGGAAGAAGGTGCGGGCAGCAGATCCTGAGCGCACACCGCTTTCTAAAGCCTATATACAAAATATCAACAGCTCACTGGTTCTTTTTGTTCTACATGTCCATCATAATTTAGCTTGGCAGCTAAAGGACGAGTGGGCACGACTCAAAGATTTCTGACACTGGTTTGTTTTTGGAAGGATTTGTAGGATATAGAATAGAATAATCCTTTAATTGTCCCACAAGGGGAAATTTGGGATATGGAACTGAAGCGGGCCAGTATTTGAACTCGTGTTTTTCCTCTCTCAGCTCGTGATGGTTCCCTGTCAGACAAACGTCGTGCACATCCTGGAGTCCTACGTCAAGCACTTTGCGATCAACAAAGCGTTCATGGCCAACGAGCGGTACAGGCGTCAGCAGACCACCACGCAGAGCAGCAGTCCACAGCCAATCCCTCCAGAGAAGAGGTTAGTCTTCATGCTCTTTAAACAGGAGGGAAAATAAGGCGATCCAAGCACGCAAACCACTTAGTCTTCATTTCCAAGTGCCCAATAGAAAATGGTTCATGGGGAATTATAACTGAAAAATGCTCCAGTACATACAAAACTGTGCACTCAGTGGCCACTTTATTAGGTACACCTTTCTCTGAGCATGTTTGATCCTCTTTTGCCTTCAGCGCAGCCTTAATTCGTCATGTAAAGATGGCATTTGGTTCTTGTTGATATGATGGCATCACAGAGATGCTGCAGATTTGACCATCTGAAGGTCATGGCAGAAATGGAGACTCGGACAGGACAGTAATCCCCCTCCCCCAACCAGATTTGGTGAGCCCTTGCAAACGGTAGCCTCAGTGTGTTCTTAGCTGACAGGAGTGGCACCGGGTGTGGCCCTCTGGACATGCAACATGTTAAAAGTTGAAGCTGACGAGCTACAGAAGCAGAGATGCTCTTCTTTACACCTTGGTGGCAATGAGGGGTTATTTTACTTTTCTTCTGACCATTCTCTGTAAACCACAGTAACATTTCTCTTGTTGAAATTGTCATCAAGCCAAACCCGACAGTTTTCAGGGCACTTGAGTAGCTTCCCTTCACTGGGGCCTGTATAATTAACTTAAACTTGTTACATCTCTTATTCCTTCCTGTTTTTTAATAAAGTGAGGAGCTGTGTAAGGAAATGGTCGACGGCCTGAGGATTACGTTTGACTTCACCTTACCCATGATCCTTCTCTACCCCTGTGAGCAAGCCCAGTTTAAAAAGGTCAGCTCCTCGAGGCTCTTCCTGGCTATGAATGAAAGCTCCCCCTGCTCGAGCAAGTATGTATGCTGCGATGAACCCCTTGCACCGCATCAGAAAGCATTGCGTTCAACTGCTGTGCTGTTTATTTTATTTTTTATGTATTATTTGCCTTTGCCTCCAAAGCACCCAAAGAGAACGCAGCCCGAGTCCACTGGGGCACAACCCGCCTACCCCTCAGTCCACAGACAGCCAGCCAGCCCTAAGCGACATCTCTACTACCACCCCCACCACTCCAGCCCCGACCCCAAAGCGCCGGCGCCACCCCGATATGGACTGCATCTCATACCAGTCGCAGTCACTGAGGCGCTCTACCAGGAACACGTCCGGAGGTGATCGTCCAGCTGAGGGAAGCAGCGGCGGTAATGAGTTTAAGTTCTTCCTGGATTTGATGTAGCTTTATATGTATTTAAACAAACTCACTATGAAATGCAACACATGTCATGATACAGGTGGAGGCAGCGCCACAGCGTCACCGCAGCTCAAACGGCGAGTGGTCGACACCTCATCGCAGCCCAAGTTCTTCCTTAACCTTGACAAAAGTAAGCTCCCTGTCTCTGAAAGTACTTTGTGTGATTGTAAGTTTGTGAAAATCACTATTATGTTCTCTTATTGTCAGATTCGAAGCTCTGGTGTTTAGTGAAATACAAAGGCCTGTACTGCAGGGATTTATACTTCAGTGGGAAATCTGTCGTAGCTGCAAACCTCTTTGAAACCCTACAGTGTAACCTGACGTGCACCTCCCTAAGATTCCCTGCAGAAGTCTAAATACAGTTTGACTCGTGATTTAACTCATTAAAATCCATAATTCATGCGCATAAATAGATAAATGTCAGCGGAAATGGTAAAAATGGTGTAAGATTGAATCGATTCACCTGGTTCTCGGTTCTTCTTTTAAACTTTCTAAAGCAGGTTTTATGTGTAAAATGGCAATAGTAGCAAATCTCTGCTACACGATTCCTCTACTAGCAGGCTTGTATTGTCACAGGTCACGGCATGCTAAAGTACCACAGAATGAGACCAAGGATTTCTCTGTAACCGTATCCTTTGATCTAGTTGCCTCGGCAGACAAAACCTCCCCAATGTTGACAAACACAGCCGACTTCAAAAAATTTAAGAGCTATCGAATTCTAAATAAAATGCAAACTGGCAGGAAGAGTTTCCAAAAGTAGAATGGGAGGCTTCGGCTCTCAGGCTCCTGTGGAAGAAGCTCCCAGTTGGGTTCAGCAACTCGCTCATAGTGGATCATTGGGGTTCTCTATCAAATTTGGTGTAGTCTGGAAACTTTGTTTCCCTTCAGAGATGCATATTTATTTATTTTTATGTTTTTAGGGGAAGTTTTGCATAATTACTCACTTCCAGAAGGGAGAGACATGAGCTCCTCACTGCAGGCTTCATTGTAGCCATGTTTCCTGATTGGGTGAAGATCAGAATAACCCACTTCCTGTAAACGCAGAGCGATTGTGTTGAGTGGTAACTTTATTTTTGTAGTAACCAGTTTAACCCAGTAGATGGTGTTATCCCACTTCTGTCCTCCCACATTCTTCCCCTCTTCAAACTCAGCCAGCTGTTCTCTGCTAATAAAGTTATTACAGTGAACTCAAATTAAATGTAAAAAAAAAAACAAAATTAAAAACAAAACAACAGTTTTGTGAACTCTAAAAACAAACTAAAATAAAATGTAGTGGTTTTATTATTATTCCTAAATCGTGCCTCTGACACGCACTGTAACAATAAAAGACTAAAACTAACAGTGAAACTAATAAAAACTAAACATTTTCAAACTAAGCTGAAGTAAGAAAATCCACTCTGGAAACTAACTGAAACTAAATTGAATTTAAAAACAACTGGTCCATATGAATTGAAAACAAAAACTAAGCTCTAACACTTAAATCGTTTCCTTTGACTGTTTTTGTTGATCGTCGATAGGGTGCTGTAAAATGTGTGAATAATTAACAGAATCAGCTGATCTGTCTTTTTGGTAGTGATCTTTATTTCCTTTTATTTTCCCCGCCCCGCAGAGACTCCAGTGCACAGCGGCTCCTCTTCCCCATTGCCTTTGACCCCAAGCAAAGAGCGCAGCGGCCCTTTCTACGGCCTGGAGAGCCGCAGAAACAACGAGCTCAATGAGGTGACGAATCTGGGCGATTACCTGAAATGTGGGAATTGCTCAAGGGCACTAGAATCATTTAGTGTCTTGTAATGTGCTGCTGTAGATCTGTATACACCACCCAGCTGACAGGAGGTTAAAACATTGCACAAATTTCCACTCACAAGTCCACTAAACTGTGCTGTACTGGTGTCCCGTTTGCTCTGCCCAGCAGGTTTTGAGCTGGAAGCTGACTCCTGATAACTACCCTCTGAGTGACCAGCCTCCTCCGCCATCCTACCTGTATGGGTCACAGCACCTTTTGCGACTCTTCGGTCAGTTTCAGTCTAGGCACGGTTCTTGCTACTAGCCTTTTCCCCACACTGAAACACTCCCATAATCCCTGTTTTTGGCTTTTAGTGAAGCTTCCTGAAATCCTGGGAAAAATGCAGCTGCCTGAGAGGAGTCTCCGAGCCCTGATTAAACATCTGGAACAGTTCCTCAGGTAATCGGTTGTTAGTTAGGAGACTTGGATCAGTGCTCAGTGCTGCTGGGCTCACAAAAGCAAGAGTTTAAAAGGATGGACTAATCAGCAGTACCCCCAAAATAACCAAGAATCACGAAAACAAAAAGGAAAAGGAGGAGCAAGTAAACGAGAACATGGAGGGGAGAGCTGGAGTGAGAGGGAGCACGTGTTGGAGGGAGGGAGATGAGTGGGAGTTACACAAGCGCCGGAGTCTAATCTTTAAATCCTCCCGAGCGATCTTCAGTTCAGCCGCTCCCAAACCTGAGGGGATTTAGGTCCTCTCGTTCTGTAATCAAACGCACGCAGTGCAGCCTTCTGCCATCAAGCAGCGCTGTGGAGCCAGTGAGCCGAGCGCGGCACGGAGCGGACACAGATCTCTGCTCTGAGAGCCGGCGTTGTCTCTCTTCCATCACTTAAGTGGAAAGTGTTTATAAATGGATGTCGTTAAAGGGTCGTCAGGGAGATGGTCAGTTTGTCAGGACGAGGTGAGGACAGGGGGCGTTTCCTGCAGCAGGAAAGGATTACAGCATTTGTCTAAGCACGGGATTCATCACCTTTTTTTGTTTGTGCCCTCTTCTTGTGTCAAACATCATTGTCAGCATGTGACTATTACACCAAATTAAATACCTCAAGCATTAGCAGTGCCTCTTGGCAAGGCACCCCTGCAGCGCCATCAGCAGTGGGGTAAACATGTGCAGAAGGTTCTCTTAATTCACTCGACTGCTGATCACTTCTGTCATTTTCTGATCGTTGCGTTAAAAGGCACAGAGCTTTTTGCAGTTCCAGGATCAGTGTTGCCCACTGATGTTTCCTTCATGTCTAATTAATGTGTTCACCATGTTGCAGTTGGTGAGACCCTGGACACAAACTACCACAGTGGCATTTTTTTTCCTTTTTTTCTTCTTTTTTTTTATTTTTTTTTATCTGTAATCAGCCTTGTGGCAGATTGTGCAAAGCAGGCAAAAACTGATTGATGTCGCAGGGACTGACGTGCGTTGCATTCTGGGATTTGGCCACAGTTGATCTCTCACTCTCTCTTTCTCCGCTAGCGCGAGTACGATTAAGTGTGGGGCGTACATGTGCTACACGTCACAGCATATGTACCTGTGTCGCTTCTGATCCAGTGCCAACGATGACGACGAGGCCTACATTTCTGGCACAAAAGAGGCCCCGAACTTTTCAGAGCAACAAATATCTGCTTTTTAATACCGAATTTATCCTTTTTATTTAAAGTTTTTAGGACAAAAGACTCGAGCTTTTCTTTGATTGCTTGTCGCCCTTTCCCATCATTGTCCCATTAGTTTTTGTTGTTTCTTAAGTTCTGCTCTGATGAGGATAATTTGTTTGCATTGAGATTAGGAAGTCCGGTGGAGCTAAGATGAGATGGCAAGATTTAGAGGATTTGGCCGAGTGGCGGATACTAAGAAGATTCCAGATTAGTTTTCCCTGCTACTGATTAGATGGGAGGGACGGTGGGGGTGGGGGTGGATTTTTCACTCTTTCCCTCTCTGGCTGTGGGTCAGCCGTGTTCTTGGTCTTTCTGTCACAGTGATTGGTTATAGGGATTGATTGGTGGGGTGTGGGCTTTGTCTCCAAAATGTCCACTCCAAGGTGAGGGCAGAAGGCGACAGAGTGTAGGATTTATGTGGAACACAGCCAGGGATATCTAGGAAAACACAGGCTGATATCAGCCAAGACTAGGGGTGGGTTTAAAAAATCAATTTTCCGATTCAAATTGATTTTGGCTTGAATAAAGCGATATCGTTTCATTAAACCCTGAATCGATTTTTGAATATAACTGTATTTTGCCAGAATCTCAGGTTAAAGCTCACAAAACTATTTCAACAGCAACCAAACAGCTAAAACAGCAAATGAGAGCAGGTAAACAGATTCCACACAAAGATGTAAACACAAAGCGTGGATCCTTCACCCGACGGCACTTACACGCCGTCGGAGCTGAAAGCTGACATCTCACAGATTCTGATGCTGCAGGTTTTATGTCTCTCCAACCAAAATTCACTGAAACAGCAGCAGAAGAAGATCCAAACTACGCTTCACTTAAACATCGTCGTGAATGCCCTCTGACTTTTGCCGCTTTGCTTCCATCACTATAAAATGACACTTCATGCAGAGCTCTCTCTCTCTCTGTGTACTTCAAGAACAGTTTCCCATCTAAAAATCTGTTTTCTGCATTATTTGCTTATTACCCACCAGTCTACCGTCGTGTTCAGTGCTGTTTTGTTTTGTTCTTTCAAAAATGACTTCTGACAAGAGAGCCTAATTTCTGCTGTTCAATATTGAAGAAATTTAAACTATTTGAAAAATTATGCCAAATTACAAAATGCTCAGCTGTGTCTCTAATAAAACTTCTGTAACTTTGCTCTGCTTCACTTCAGCAGCATCAAGTAATGTTCATGTGTTGATTCATGGTTTTCTTCAGGTTTTGTTCTACTGCAGAATATTTTTAAGGTTATCTGCTATAAAAATTTTATCCTCAGTTACTTTGACACAAAGACATCTGCTGTGATGCTCACACCTCTGATGAAGTCTCACAAGTGTCAGCTTTGTTTTTATACATAGATATTAAAAATATGGATATGTACTGATAAATGATCAGAATTATAACATTTCTGACTGATTCAAAATTGAATCGAATCTGGACCTTGTAAATCAGAATTGAATCGATTAGAGAAATCGGTGACTATACCCAGCGCTAGCCAAGACCGCCCTTGCATTGTTGCTTCGTGTAAGCCTGTCATGTCATCTTCATCTGAAAAAATGGCTCATTCTGAGTATTTAATTCTCTTTTTTGCTCTCTCTCTCAGGTTTCTGGCCGAGTTCCATGAGGATTTTTTTCCAGAGTCCGCATACGTGTCGGCATCAGAGGCCCATTACAGCATGAAACAACCGAGGCCGGTTTACTGAAGGAGGCATGGGTCGCCCAGCCCTTCCTTTGCTCGCCTCTTTCCTGATCTCTAACCACCCCCCTCAGCTTGTCTAGCGCTGACCTGTCTGAGCTCGTGTTTACTGGAGTAAATGTCAGCTTTCTCTGGATTTCCGATTTCTTCGCCTCTGGCCTGTTAGCTTTCTTGGTGTTGTACCGTGGAACATTTGTTTCTACCTTCCCCACCAACCCTCGCCTATGCTCTGCGTGTGGCAATGTCACGCACGCGAGGCCGCGCCTGTGCCGCTTTGCTGTGGTTCATGTCGAGGGCAGCTTTCTGTAACCCTTGGTAAGACTGAAATCTTAGAAAACTACTAACCATTAAAGTCTCGCTTTCTTCACTCTAGTTCAGAGCTGCGAACATGTTACGGCGCTCTGCTTGTCTGCCTTCCCGATGAACCCATTTGGGATACTTGCAAGGACTTTGTACGCAGATTTGCTTGTTTTGTTTTTGTTTGTTTTTTTTAAACTTAGCCCCCTCCAAGTCATGGCTTCCTATTCGTGGCAGCGCTGCCACTACCCTTCTGTATACAGTTTCCCTGAGGCTGCATTAGGACTCTCTCTCCCTGTCTTCAGTGTTTTCCTGCTTTCACTGAGCTGATCGAATTCACGGACTGTTCAAGAACTTTGATTCAGGACTGATTTCTTTAGGTTCTTGAAAGTTTTATGGTCTGTTCAGTGTCCTGAGATCTGCTTTCCTGCTTTGTTTTGCATGTCTAACTGTCAGTTATCTGATTTTACAGTTTCTTCCCTCCTGTCAGTATGAATCGGACGCAATTTGTCCTAACGCTCATCTTCAGTTAACGGGTAGTCCTAATGCACAGTTCTTCTAAACCCTGAAGCTGTCACGGCTTTGTTTTTTGGACCAGTTCAGTTTTGAATTTCATGTACAAATGTACAATTTTGAATGCAGCAAAAGCAACGATGTGCTTTACTTATGAAATTGTTAACATGTAAATAAATGCAAAACGTTCATCAGCATGTTATGTTTCTTTGTACACCACTGGTTCACTCCAATAATACCTCAGTTTGTTTTGGCTCTCGCACGCCATGCACAGGATGTCTGAATTTTTCTGTTTCATTTGAACGTTTTTGTTTCTTTCCAGCTCTGTTCATAGTTCAAATAAAGACATTTTCTGAAGGCTTGCAATTTATTTACATAAGTGTGAGGCAGCGACACGACTGCCAGTTTTGTGTATGCGCTTCTTACACCTTGGTGCCTTTTTCACTATAAGATGAATTAGCCGGGAGCACGCAAGTGGATTGTGATGGAGCACTTTAAAGTTGGACACAGACGGGAGAATTTTATCAGCTGCCTCGACCTTGCTTGTCAGCACGCAGCAGATGATTTAAAATTGAGGCGGTGGAAGTTGCTGCCACAGCTTGACATTTTGATTCTGCCGTCTTTGTCAACAGGACTCTTCTGTCTCACAGCAACTTAAAAGCGATCCTTATTGAAACTCCTGCTGCTTGTTTGTACTGTATAAGTGCGGCGCCACCAACACTCATCCAAGGTGATAAAATGACTGAGAGAATAAAATAACTACAGTAGTGGGAAGATATGTTTAACTGATGGCGTACGATACTGTCGCGGCCAGCTGGAATGTTGATCTGATCGATGTCTGCTGAATGTGGATGAGGCTTTGAGTGCTCGTCTCAAGAGGTGGCCATGTTTTTGGCAGTTATTTAGATTGGGTTGTTCTGAAACGTCACTCGATTAAATTATTTTTTTCTTCGTTAAACTAAGATGTGGGGAAAAGTTGGAAATATTTGTCATAGTGAAATCAGGAATGGTTCACTATGAATCATTCGGTGGATTTTAGGAATGAGGTCAGAAGACTGTAGTCCGCAAGGCTTTTTGTCTTGGGATTCGAGTGAGCTTGCAGGTCCCACTGTGTCTGTAAGAGCTGAAAAATTCCCATCCATCCATTTTCTTCTGCTTGTCAAATTCAGGGTCACATCTGAGCTCTCACAGGGAGGAGATACAGACAGGATACACCCTGGGAGTAGCTGAGGGGTCTACTACAAAGGGGTATTCATGGGTTAGCAAGCCGTGTCTAACTTAGTTTTTTGTATTACGAAAGTGGCTAGTTTAATTGAACTAAATTGCCGTGGTAACTTATCCTGAACATGTAACTTGCTCCTAGTCGGGAGCATTTATTCAATGTATGTTCAGAGTTTTTAAGATCGTAAATACAAATGAAAGGGCTTCCACCTAGTCTGTTTTAAGTGCAGTGTAGATTCCCTGTTGGGCTAATGTGCTTCTTATGTGCCTTATCAGCATCACAAATGTCAGATTGTTGCTGGAATTTACATTCAGTTGGGGATACTTGGTTTTTTAATCTGCTCTTGCACTGCTGATATTGAACAACTGAGCTGAACTGCTGGGGCTATTTATCACCAACACCTGTTCAATCAATAAAAATAAAAATACATATAATTTAAAAATTTCAGTTTGATCCACTGATAAACTAAAGCAATGTCAACTTTTCCTTTAGTCACCATTAGTGTTTCAGAGCTGTAATCTGCAGCTGTCACCTCAGCAATAAACAGCAGCACGGAGAGCGCATTCACTGTTAAAATAACTAATCAAAATGTGTTTTTGCAGCATTAATTTTTTGACTGGCAGCAGAAGAAGCAGCAGCACTGTTAGCACATGTTGGCACCCCACAAATCCATTTTTTCTCAGAAAACATAAGCCTTATTATTTATTCTAATCTAAAGTTCTAGATATCTTTCTCATTAAATGGTTTTATAGGTAAATATGATTAATTTTTAGACTATTATTATTATATAGATCTCTAGAAAACTGACAGTACAAATGCTTTCTCAGTACTTATCCTAGAAATGCTTAATATTGGGTAATGTAAAAGAATGGAAATGCTTTTATCACCCAAGTTTCTTCTTCTTGTGTAATCTGCAGTTGCACAACACCACAAGAGTTAAATAAAAATGAGAATTTG
The DNA here is from genome assembly GCA_015106755.1 of Etia nguti. Lineage (NCBI taxonomy): Eukaryota > Metazoa > Chordata > Actinopteri > Cichliformes > Cichlidae > Etia > Etia nguti. The sequence goes on from VUQG01037121.1 coordinate 83,350, forward strand.
TTCGTCTCTTTGATACATTACACATCTTTACTGCTCCAGAGCTATACTCTTTACTTTTAGTGCACCTATGGGAAACTGGCTATGCTATGGCTTCCCCGTATCAGAGTTCTAATGGGTTTCAGTGGCGAACCTTAATTGTATTTGGACTGGGTCAGACTTCTTGTAATGAACTGCTTATCAGTGCAACCTGATACGGCACTCTCTTGCCTGCTGCTATCACGTAGCCACAGAAGCCACCAGTTCAAGCATCTCAATTCGATTTCCCATCCATCGTTGTCTCTATCAGCTTACCACATGATTCAATTGTTAGCAGAGGAAATGGGGCATAATGAGATGTTAGCTATCACCTTGTAAGTGCTGCTGCCGGCACCTTTCACCTGAGTGTGCTTCTTTTTTTTCTGTTCACCCCTTCCATTTGGAAAAACCAGCCTCTGCTTTTCCATCCCACTCTCCTATCTCACCCCTATCTCACTCCTTCTTATGCCCCCAAGTTTCTTTTATTTTCTTCACTTCACATCCGTATCACCGTCTCGTTTGTCTAATGTTCGCTTTGACCGGTCTTTTGACTTTTTGCTCATCTCTTCATTGACTTCAGTACTTAATTGCAGCCAGAGAGAAGACAGTGAGACGTTTTGGCCAATAGGAGTTCGCGGACGTATCTCTTTCTATTCTCTTATCTAATTTAGGAGTGCTTTCCACCACATTTCCACTTTTCATCCATTCCAAACCTTTGTCTTATTGAGACATCATACATGATGCATACGTCTTCTCGCCAGCCGTTATCAAAGTCTTCCAGTTTTCCTCTTCATTCTCTTCTTTCTTGCTTCTCTCCATCCACCGCTTTCCATCTTCATTCTAGCGTCATGGATCTAAGGCACGCATTGAGAGGGGAGACGGTGGACATCAGCCCCTCTTTGTCCACCGTATCCTCTTGGACATCATTTGACATTAGCAGTGACATCACATCAGTGAGCTCTGACCAAATCTTGACTCCAGTGACAGCTGAGAGCGGCTTCAAACCCTTCGAGGACTCGCTCCCAAAGAAGTCTTCTTCAGTCACGGCCTTGTCTAAAGTGCGAATTGGGGAGTGGAGAGAGACGTCTTTTCTTGGAAACGACGAGTAAGTACATGACTGCAGTTAATGGATCAGGCAAAGTTTAGTCAGTCAACAGTTAAAAATGACTGAGAAGCAATTTCATGTTAAAGCTAGAAGAGCGAGTTTGAACTATTTGCAAATATGGGACATGATGTAGGGCTGAAAAATGTTAGCAACTTTGCTTTATGACAATATCAGCATGCTAATATGTGATTTTAGCATGTTTAGCATGTTTCCTCTGCATTTGTATAGCTGTAGACTGTAATGGAAAGTCACGATAATCACCAAGGTTAGAACCCACGTCTTTGTTTTAGAAATGCCACACCAGGCCAAAGTCGTCAACCTTGACTGGCAGACCATTGTACCATTTCAGGCCATCACTCTAAGATACGTCAACATATTTTATTCCATTCAGTGATTTTGCAATGTCTATTTATTACACTGAAATAAGTTATAGTCTTACATATGAGAACTTTGATTAAAAACATAACGTCTAATCAATGTTTTTTCCTCGAGGCCACCAATATCAATATGTGGTTGTGTATTTTTTTCAGCTTGGGATGGGATTTCATTGACATTTTCATAAAACCATCGCACCAGTTGATTGAGTCTTTTAAAAAAAAGACATTTTCTTTGGTGAGGCCAAGGGCCAAATAACAGTAACGACGTAGGAGAGAAGAGGCTCAGATCACCACCAATAGCACACGGTCACAAGTGTGTGTGTGTGTGTGAGAGTCTTCGCTTTCAGCACACAGTGGCAATCATGATCTGTTTCATCTGGCTTTAATCACGAGTGGTTCTATAATGGGAGTCTGATTCCCAGTAGCAGGACTGTGAGAGCAGATAAAACAAACCCTGCATTACTTCGGATAGAAACCATAAATCACCTCTTCTCTTTGAATTCTACTGAGAGTCTCTGGCAAGTAAGAGAAACCAGGGTGTTGTTCATCAAGTGTTACTTTTCTTATTCCTTTCTTGTTTCACTTCCTTCTTTCCACTCTCCATCACTCCGCTGTGCCCTGGTATATATGTAATTAGCCTTCAACATGCAGACAAATGTCTGAACTTACTCACTGGCTGACACTCACCGTGTCTTTAAATCACCCCAAACTCCCCGCAGAGCGTTCAGTATCTTTGCATGAAGACTGATTAAACTTTGGTTGAGTAGTGTTTCTGAGCCAGCTGAGGAATGTAAATGCATTCACGCTTTTGCTGTCTTTGTCAGCA